>JBCAUI010524476.1:0-11685 GCA_038406195.1 Haplosyllis anthogorgicola | reverse complement strand
TCAATCAAACCATATATGGGCAATCTAGATCATCCAGGTACCTTGTGTGCAACTGCTTGTGACTGAAATCAGTCAACTGGAGCCACCCTGGCAAGGATGCAAGCTACCTTGTCGAATTAAGGGCTTTTGAACCGAAAATAGAATGATCCGGGACTAATTCAATTCCTGCATGTTATTCCAATACAAATTGTGAAGGTGACCCGTTACTATCTATTTGAAATAAAAAGCCACTTTGCGACAGTTGCATATTTAGTAATCGGATATGATTACTCAGCTTGAGATTCAATTCAGGTTTGACATTAAGACGGAAAAAATAGCTTCTTTCCCGCAGCTTTGTGTTACCAGAACGGAACGTTGGTAACAAGAGGGAATAATTGCATCCCACGCAAAGCCGTGTGGAGTCTTTTTCTCCAGACAATAATGTAAGACGAGTCATTAAACCGTTTACTATTTAAATAAAGTATAATTTACTTTGCACCCCACATGTTTAATTTAGGAGGGGAGGGGTAAGGTTACATCACCTCAATGAGAAATCTTGATCCACCACTGTGTGACGTCATTTCAACCTATGACGTCATTCATCTACGGTGTGACGTCAAAATAAGCATTAACCGTCATGCATCTGATTAATCCAGTACTTGCACATTTAAATCAGACAATTCTTAAACGTAATCTGTAAACGTGGTCTACAAACGGTAATTGACTGGGTACCTTTGTAATCTGCACGTAACACAGGGCCGCATGGAAGACACTTCCTGTAACTTTTTTGTTGAGACAATTTCTATAGATACTACATGTGGTATTGCTACAGGTAACGTAAAGGTTGCACAGTTTTGTGGAGTAAAATGGAAATAATGTCTAGATAAGGTCGTTGACCTTTGTTTAAATCCTGGCTGCACTTGTACGCAACATCTGAAATGTTAGTTGCTCCTTGCCTCAAGAAAAATGATGGATTCGTTGCGTTTAATTTTCAAACCACTTCTAAGTACCATACCTAATTGCAATTTGCCTCTCAGCAATAAGATTGCAATTTCATTTTTGTTTTTAAACGAAAAGCAGACAAATGAAAAATAACACCTTGTGTTCAAATGGACAGAAGAAAATACTGCACAAAAAGTTTGCTGTCTGAAAGAGGAGAAAAATAAAAACAATTTGTAAAGTATGAAAATTGCGTTTCTCTACGGTCCTCATAAATTGTCAGGGAATGGATTTTATTACATGAAGCTTATGTTTGGTTTATTAGATATGAAGAGTCTCCATTGTGTACTTAATACGATAAACAGCCATCAATGTGTGTATAATGCACGACTCTCTGATGTGGTCGGTTAGGCGCATCAAAATACATAATGGTTTGTCTGAAATTGGCTAATATCGTTATGTGGAACCAAAACCGGATTGAAGAAACAAAGGATAAAGATGTAACACTAGTTATATTCCATATAAGTAAATGCATCTTCTGTTGTTTTAGTATTTTTTTTTTGAAGTTTTAGTTGGACCAGGGTCCATTTTTGGGGGCACTGATTACCCCTGTTTTGGACTTCGTGTGACTGTTCCCATGGGTTTTAAATCCAGGGTAGATCTCTCACCTGCACTCTTACTTGCTTGTGTGTAGTGATCCTGAGAGTCATGTCTGGTGCAAGACCTGCCTTTTCCACCAGTAGAAGTGTACACTGTATAAGCGTGTATACAGCATGGCTTGCTGGGCTCCTCTCACATACATCAGTCAGGATTTGAACCACCAATGCAGTGGTGAGACGCTCAGTGATGCGTGACTTGTAAAGTATTTGTTTTACAGCTGTCCTTTGGTTCGTGCACTTCTTGGTTACGTAATGGAGGCAAAAACAAAAGTTGGAAATCTTAAACTTTTAAATGAGACAACTAAAAAAGAAACAAAAAATGTTAAGTCGGCGAACTTTCTTGTAACTCTAAACCATTTACAAGAGATATTCCATATGGTGGGAAAGCAAGTTAGAAACAAAAGTGAAAACTGTTTCATGTGGAAACGCCCGTTTCAAAAATATTTTGTTGTGTGAACTTTCTGAAGGTGAAAAACTCAAAAGGAAGTTTCAAAAAGAGAAGGTTTCTGAATTAAGAACCATGAGACTTGTAGGAAATCTGTGGCTGAATTCAAAACTTTGTACGATGGTGATAGAAACTATCCATTTTCAAAAGCATTCGAGCTTCTAAATTCAGTGCGACAACGTTCTGAAATTCTTTAGTGAAACGGGCCTCATTTGGCGTGCGCTTTCCGACAACAACAACAATTTAAGAAGCTATTTGAATTATCTACCTTCTTCATTTCCCGTGGAAAAAGTGAAACACCAAATTATTTCTTTTCTCTTTATAAAAAGTGGTTATTGCTAAATAATTTATTCTTTCAGTTTGTTGAATCACTTCAGTAATTGTTTGTCTTGTTTCTTAATGTTCATGTCATGTTCGTATCCATCTGGACGTAAATTTTTCGCTTTGTGTGTAGTTCTGATGTAAGTAGTCGTAAACGAGAGGAGACGGGTTGCCGCACACGAAGTCATCCAGATGTTTCTCCGGATTTATATTTATCTGTGTATCCAGTATAGAGGTCTCAGGACGAGTTGGCCACAACGTTTATTTCACCCACAAAGTTTTGTACTTTGTGTCTTTTGAGCTATTTTTTGGAAAATGCAGCGTGAATATTTTGCATTCTGTATGATGAAGATATGATTTCCATCAACTTTAAGATCTACCATCGATTCTTCAGGAACGAAATCGGGTTTTCAAAACTGATTTCTGATTTGTGTCATTTCAAGTTAACTCGTACAGTAGACACTTGGATAGTAACAATCTAAAATATGTAAAGCTTTAACCAAGAGGTCATTGCCCTGGTGCCTGCTCACCAATACTTGAACATGTGGTTGGTTGCCTGCTAACACCCATATACATAATGCACGCTTTTTGAAGCAGGAAGTAGATGCCAATCATAAGAGGCTTTGAGGATGATGGCAAGTGACTAAGATTCCAAATCTGAATCCAAGGGTATCATTGACCTCGTAAACGTAATCTCGGTCCACAGAAATATAAATAAAACTAATTCCAAGGCACGTTGAGCTTGTCCTGTTTACCAACACACACACTTGTACACGTATTAATGCGCCTCGCGGGGATATTGTCCGTATTGTAGCCGTATTGTAGCGCATTAAGTCCCCGTCGTTTATTAAGAGACTCGGCGGGTCTCTGGGTGGTCAACAGCCGCTCACACATACAAATAGTCGCGAGGTTCTCAGTAAAGAAAGACAGGAAAACCCCCGTCTTCAAACAGAGCTCGGAAAGTAGTAATTTTACTTGCCGATTAATCACATGGATTGCAATCTAGTGTTTGCATTGAAATCACAAATTCAAAAGTTGGTAAGATGTAGTAGACACGCAATTGTCAGGAGTAGGGTTTGGTTTGGAATTGGGGTTTTGGCGTTAGAATATGGAAGGCAACCACAGTATCAATTTCAGACTTGCACAGCTGATTTTATTCAGTTTAAAACCATGCAGTTTAAGAAATCTGTTGTTTGAGTGTAGGTAGCGTGCACCTCCTCCTTCTGTCTCTATCTCCTCTTAAACATTAACCGTAAAGAAGGTTTCGTCTAATTCCTGACAGGTCTCAGAGCTCTGTTTTGTTTAGAGCTTAGTTACCATTAAATGGTCTGCGCTTACGAAGTGCTGCTTAATTACCGGTTTATGTCCATCTGGGATTTAGGACCTTGTCATTTACCTACAATGAGCAAACCAAGTTGTATTAAACTGCAAAGCAAGCTAGTCGTTTCCCGTGAAAGTGACTCATAGATAGTCAAATATGTCCCGTAAATGGGTAATAATCCTCGATGTATGTGATGCAGTTTGTTGCAGATAAACAATAAAAATAATTCGTAGCTGATTGCTAATCAAAGTAATTACCGTTGGATTGACTTGTAACTGGAAGTTTTAAAGCTTGGGGCAATAGAGGTTGAGGATGCGCAACCCTCGATGGGACCCTCCAGGTCGATATGTGGAGGGGGCGCACACTACCCCGCCCCAAGATTTGTAAATGAGATTGTTCTCATTTGTTTTGCCTTGAAATTTAACTTTATGGTTGTTTATTTGAACTCCACGACAAAAATCAGTCATTTTAAACACCCTAAGGCAAGTTATAATAATAATAATAATAATAATAATAATAATAATAATAATAATAATAATAATAATAATAATAATAATTTTAATATACATTCTGGAAGTGTTACAGGAAGTATAATAATAACAGAGAGCCTATTATCCGACCTCGCTCGGCCTGTGTTCAACTGCGGTTTACAACTTTTAACTTCCAGGCAGAAACTGGCCAAAAGCGTTGCCAGCGGTAAGAATTGTCCTTCATCTTGCTATCATCTTGTTGTCATGCCATCAGGTGTCGCTCTACATTCCCACGAAAAGCTCAGCCATTCTGTATTACCACACAGTTGGCAGGTACCAATTTTACACCTCAGTCTCGGGAGGGCGCATGGCTAAAACGTAATCTAATAATGTACAGCCTTTTAGATGCATACAGAAGCAATGTGTAGACCAGATAATATAAAATCAAATTTACTGCGTGAAATTTGAGCAAAAGTAAGTCAAAAGTGCAAAAAATAAAAACACTGGAAATCAATTGCAATTTCCTTCCTTTATAATTGTTGCAATAATATTGCCTTGGTTTGTGTTAAGAAAAGACACATTTGCAATGATAATAAAAGCAATGCAGCTGAGAAATGGTGTAATTAAAAAGACATTTAAATGCGCATAAATGCGCTTTAATCGTCTATGACAATGTTAATAGATTCTCCTCAGCGATCAAAGCTGGTTTCAGAGCCTCGTAACTCATCGTAATTGTCATTATATGGAAATGTGGAAATATATTTTACGAATAAAAACAGAAGTAAATTCATCATGATCATTGGCATCGCACTTTGACATTGTCAAGTTAAAGATTCTACTATATTAATTAATATTGGACGTATAAGTTTCTAATGAGAAAACTGTGCGCGCACGTGCGTCACAACCTGTAGGGTCGTAGTACATACTACAAGACTGGACATATAAGTTTCTAACGAAAAAAGTGTGTGCACATGTGCGTTACAGCCTGTAGGGTCATAGGACATCCTAAAACATGCGCGCACTGTTTAGAATAAACCAAGTCTAATCACGCGCAAACCTTAGAAACTTTTCCTCCACTGTGCACGCACTGTTGCCAATTTGTTGGAATAAACCCAGTCTAATCACGCGCCCAATGCAGAAACTTATACCTCGGATGTTCGAACTGTGGTCTTCAAAAAATCCTTTTAGCACTTGGTTTAGAAATAAAACCATTGCAGAAAGTAAGAACTTGTAGCGATGACAATTAAGTGTACAGCTTCAGTACCATGGTACATAGATGATCTGCATCATTCTGAATGCATGGGTTTTTTTCTTTTTCAAAAAATCCCGGTAAAATATCCCTGCAAGTTAAATTGAAAATGATTCTAACTCCTGGCAAATTCATCGATTTGAGAGAGCGCCATATTACACTTTTTCGCTCGAAAACCCCTTAAAAAAGTAAAGAAAGCTTAGACTGGTGGAGAGGGTGCACGTCCAGTAATAACATAACAAACATTAACCAGCCAAACTTTTCCACAAGAGGTGCAGTGACCAACAGTAATTGTTCCGCTTGTCCGTAGTTAATTATCATCGCTCAGGGCAGAGGCTAATTTGGACCCTCATCATGGAGACCATTTACATGCCGGACGTAATTGAGTTCGGCTCTTCGTCCTGTTTCTGTTCATGATCATAATCTCCTTTATCGCCGATAGACGGTTATTTCTTTGTCGTACTAGTCTAGACTACTTGTAAAACGTCAAAAACATTTTCTAGGAAACGACAATATTAGAGCCTTACAAACTTCATGCTTAAAAAGAATAGAAGAATGTTTCTGGCTGCTTGCTTAAAATTGCTGTGCTGCTCAGCCCGTGGGTACCTACCCGTTAGGACCCACGACAGAAGGTAGTTAAAAGTTATTGTATCTAGTCCACGCAAATCGGTTCTTCCGCATTTTGCAACTGCAACCCCTGAGAGGAGAACTCACCCAACCTTACCGTAGATGAAGCTACCTCCTTGAGGTGTTTGTTTTCCTACACAGGGAAGCATGTATCTTTGCCCTCTTCATATTTACCAGGTGCTAATTTTACACCTGGGTATGATCAGACCAGATGGTGATTTATGGACACAAGCATCTTCCCCATGTCCGTCATCTCCACTATGTCTAGGCTGGGTATCGAACCCTGGCCCTTTGCATGTTGCATGTTGCACGTTGCGTAGAAACGTAAAGCGTGCAAATGGAACTCGCTAAAAAATCGAGTCATTCCCCGTAAGAACGGATGAAAGGATTTGTATGTTGAGACCGCGGTGCCTATCTGTGACCATATCTTGTTTATTGTCATATAAATCTGCACACAGCCAGACTAACTTGACATAATCGGGCAAATACGTTAGGATAACATTGAGTTGGAACAACTGATAAATCCCCACGTAGCAATAGGGATGGTAAGCAACACTATTGCTTTTGTATCCGAAGGATTTTTGAAAAATAACCAGTCGAAATGGATATTATGCAGTGTGAGGAAAATCAGGTACAGAACAAATAACATGGCTGTGTGTTCTCTGGTCTAAGCACAACGTGTGGCAGTTGTTGGCAGCTTAACCCTAGCTCCGATCCGTGTGCGGTGCTGGGTGTGTCGCTGTATGTTTGGTTACAACTGTTGGCAGAGTGAGCGGAGGAAGAGCCTAGTTGCCCCAGGCGAGTTCATATAACCCTAGCACACAGGGACACCAATGTACTAAACGAAACGGTAGTAGACCTGCCCCAGGTAACGCCCTGCGTCAATTGCAAGTCCTTTGGAAATGGTGTGATTTTGACGAATTTGTTGTCGATATGCTGAGCTTGTGATTGATATGCCAATCTGTTCAATTGACACCAATGTTAAAGTTTTGGTGATTGTTTTATCAACTGATGCGCCCTATTCTCGGAATATCGGTTATCGCAGTATGATACCAACGAACGACATTGCGTTAAGTGGTGCTTAGCGTTAATGGCGTAAATATTTACCGTTCGCCACTTCACGGAACCTATTCACAATTAACAGCTTCACCGTCTCTTATAAATCTCCATGTTTCTCCTGCCGAAAAACAAGCTTCCGTTAAACGATCATAAAAACGTAATAATACGGAAATACTACTTCCAGAAGGGCGATTTAGGGAATTAGAAAGTAAAACTGCTTGATTTATATTTCGCTTATGCTCAGTTGCCTTACTTATGTTGTGTCTGCAAAAACCGAAATATTGAAACACATCGACGAGGTTAAGTTACACTTTTAACGTCACTTAGTAAACATGAACAAAATCAGAATTTGGGATATTCTACCACAGCAGCGAACGTAACTCGGCAGTGTCACGTTTGCCGCTGAGGTAGAATCTGGTCATTTTTCTGTACAGTGAAGCGAAACAACAAATAAAAAATAACTTGGATGAAAAGTATTGCAGTTGGTAATGAAAAAAATTGATTTAATATCAAAGTTTCAATCTTGTTACTGTAACACATTTATTTCCATGAAAAAGTGACTGCATTTGAAAGTTTTTACTTTTTAAGCCACCTTGTAAAAACCGTCTTTCTGAAGGAAGCAAGCCTGGATGGGTGGGTGTTTTCCATTGCACCGAAAGGGTTGACTTGATGCTTAGGAAAGCAGTAATTTCCACGAGAAGGGCCTGGGCCCCAGACCAGCATACAAATGAATGTTCATACAGCTGGAGTTGGACGTAGATGACATAACTCACCTTTGGAGCCCGTTTCACAAAAGAATTTCAATGTTCTGAAAGCACAAGCCTGTTTGAGAAAGCTTATGAATTCACAGCCGTATGAACTTTCAAAGCCTACATTTAGAATCTTGGCGAAATTCGAAAACCTTTCTCTGTTCTTTGTTGTTTAAAATGTTCAGAAATCATTTTTAGTTCCATGGAATAGATGTAAACAGAAAAACAATGAAACGGGTTATGCAATCTCACTTTTCCATTTTGTGTCATTTAGAAGTTATATAAAAACGGGAAAATGATGAAACGGATGATTGAATCCCCGTTTTTCCGTTTTCAGTTCAGAAAATAAACTTGAAAACGTTTTGGCCACTTCATACACGGACCTACAATGATAGCAAAAATTATTCGACTTATAATTGTTCCCTTTGGTCCAAACTCACAAGCCTTGGAGAACTAGATTAAGGTGAAGTAACAGTACACAGTGCACTAGATCAATGTAGGTTATCTGCTTCCAGAAGGTTTTCCTGCAGAATAAGGAAGCACGGTTCACTGCAGAATTGATCAATACCTAAGTCCTTTCCTATCGAGTTAAGACATAAATATCACATATCTCAAACGCTTTTAGTAAAGAGACAATTTTATGTTGGTGTGTTTATCAAAAGGACATAAAAATTCTATTAATGTCGGAGTAATAGGACTTTCTGCCATGCTTTTACCCGAGTCAGTAGGACAATACCGACTCCCAGTCCCAAAAATGGCCCTAAATTGATATGGTCTTGTCATTGCAATTGAGCTAAACGTAGACTATGTTGGTGAGCGATTATTGTCAGTTGCTTCATCAAGTTTGGGCGATTATTTTTAGCGGAACTCAGTTTTGGTTTTAATTGAATCTTAATGTGTGCTTCATACTTCTTTCAATTTTGTATCTTCTTTTGTCAGCTTGAACTTTAACAATTGCTAAATGTATTTTCCCAGATAACCCAAATCCTTATTGTTTATCGGAAGACTAAATTCTGTGTCTCTTTTCTGATAACCGGCATTTAACCTTCTGCCGACACGTAACAGTCACTCCAATAATTATATGTCAGCCCTAGGTGCAGTGATTGGCGTAAACAGTTGCCCAGGTAGGCTGGGATTCGACTCCTGGAAAGGAAATAAACTACATCAATACCGCACACAAGTACCAGGCAAATACCAGGACCGGCTGTCATTACTCTCTACTCGCCCTGCAGGGCATTTGCGCAGCGCATGAATTCATCATCTGAAGTCAGTAGTAGGAAAGTGTAGAGACGTTTGCAAGTGCCCAAGAAGAACACATCGCCACACTGAAGTGTAAAATTGGTACCAGCTAAATGTTGAACGAACAACTTCAGTATGTTTGTTCAGTCTGTGAGGTATGCTGTTGACTAAAATTGTGGCATTATATCAGAGTAGGCAAAACGTAAAACACTTATGCAGCAGCTTAATACTGATACTGGAGCACATTACAGTATATTCCTTTACCTGCTGAAATTTTGGAACAATTGAAATTCACTGTATTTTCAGTGGAAATTGGGTCAATTGAAACATGTATGTGTTGAGAGGAATAATGCCTGTTACGGCGAGAAGAGGACCAGCTCTATTCATTATCATCTTGTTTGTATTCCTGCAGCACCGAGAGCGGAGAGATTGGAACCGTTCCGTGGTTTGTTGAAATAAATCCCTCCGTCGTATTGTGTAACGTAACTCCTGTTGGCTCCAAAACGTGTTTGCAGTTAATACAGTCTTTGAAACATTTAAATGGTAGACCGGGTTTCCAATGGACCATCGAGGGGTGGGACAAGAGGTCCACCCCCTCAAACATGTTTAAAAAGAAGATAACCCTCATGTGGGCTAGTCATGGGGCTCCTCCCAGACAGTTTTCTAGATCGAATAAACTGCAGAAGACCTTTGAAAAAAAATTATCTACCGAATTTTGTATATTCCAGTGCCCCACCCTGCAACCAAAGAGCTCTTCCTTAAAGCAGTGTCTTTAGCCGAAAAGAAATCGTAGCAATGGATTTTCGAAAGAGATATGTGTTTTCAGAGTTGCACGGCTAGTTCTTGGTCTGCATATTGATTTTAACACACTGGTCATCCCGCTGAAAGCGGACAATAGAAACAACTAGACATTTTACAACAAAGCTCAATGATTTTGAGTGATTATTTCACGACTTTCGTAATGTTTTTTGCATATTCTGTGGCCTTTCAGAAAGTATAAGTTTAATATGAGGCAGTCAGAACCCTTAACAAAATCCTGCACATGAGTTAAAATGCATCTGCATGGCCTTTTAAGTTTGAAACATACTGAATACAGATTTTTAGTCATGTTGTAAAAATGAAGGGGATAACCGGAAAATGATTCTGAATGCTCTGATTACATGACGTTTCTTTCAGCAAAAATCTGCAATTATCATTTCACTTTTTATTCTTCTTCATTTTGTTATTACTTTTTATATTTATGTTAGCAAAAATATTTGCAGTATAAATTCTCGGGTTGTTTTTCATAAATCACACCAAATGGAAAAAGTTCTTGTAAATAATCTAGCACAAAAAACACAAGACAAGGATCATACGGCTTTCAATGCAATGTTGTCTGTATTTTCATTTCTTAAGGTATTTGTCCCTTGCCTGCAATATATCTCTCACCAACTTGTTTCTGTAGCATTTGATGTGTATAGGTAACCTGTGGGTCTGGTATTTGCTGTGGTAGGTAAAGTGTAGTATGGTTACACTCTTGGCTCGAGTCTTTCAGGTATTCTTATAAAGGTTACTTTGATACTAATTTGCCACATCTGTATTAAATCAAACAAGTTTTTATCAACTCTTCACGCACATTTATATTATAACATTTGCTGTTGAGGTAATAAAAATACTCTCCCTTTGAGCTCAAATGGGACTATTACAAACAAATGCTTTAGGGTTGGTTCTCTTACACTCCACTGAGATATAATTTCCTTCACATGTAATTACAATTTCCTTTGATAAAATATGACTGAATCATTACCTCGGAATTTGCACTGAGAACACTCAGGAAATACAGATGCTATATGGGGATACCTTAGTTCATTTTCCACAAGAATTGTTTTCTAAGATGATGTGTATATCAAAGCATGATATTATTCCATTGTGCCAACAGATGCTGAAGGCAAGAAAACTGCATTTAAAATATCTAAAAGGATTTCATGTATGTGAAACAAGCCACTTTAAAATCTGAATAATCAGCTTTTCCCCACCCTTATCAAACACTGTACATTCAGGTAGAATTCAAAGCCAGTGTAAACCAGAAGTGACTCGCAGCACACAAGTGCCAGATTCATCCTCGCTTTAAAAAGCGCGACCGCAGTCACCTGAAGTCTCAAACAGAGGGTACCAGTGGCCCTATAAAAATAGATCTTGGTCCATAAATATTTCAGAGTAAAACTGAGGACTGTAATGAGGACTGTGCATGCATGACAACGGAGGTATTTACAACTTCGGACGAAGGAAGAATCGTGCATTCTGGACGCATCTGACCTCTACTCTTAAGGATTTCTGAATCGGTACATTGAAAAAGTATTTAGAGCTTGTAACTTTAAGACAATCAGATCGCACATTTATCTGTGTCTGTGAGTCCAGTGTTGAGCGCAGTGATCCATACTGATCCTTGTATCTGTGTGAAAATATCCATAAACAGATAAACCATTCCGGATCAAATACTCTAGACCAAACATTCCTATTACGATCCAGTTTTATCATGACAATCGCCAATACTGGATTTGCATTTGTCACAAAGTGGCTTTTTCTTTGAAATAGATACCAAGGGGTTTGACTTTAATATTCGTATTGGAATAGCATTGGGATATTGAA
>JBCAUI010524475.1:0-24395 GCA_038406195.1 Haplosyllis anthogorgicola | reverse complement strand
CTGCAGCTGAGAAGTACACACTTGTACCTCTGGTAGCATTGTAGAATAAATAGTTGTGTGTAAAGGATTCATTTGTCGCCATTCCAATATGTTCCACATTGTGGTTCATGATTTAGAAATTCTTCCAGACAATGGAAACTTCATCACTCTGTTAGCCCAGTTAACATTTTGTTCAACAAAATTAGCATTTGTTAAACCTAGTTAACACTGTTAGTCCTAGTTATCTTTTTGTTAAACATAGTTAACATCTGTTTAACAGTTAAACTGATTAACATTTGTTAAACATAATTAACATTTGTTAGACCTCATTAGCATTTGTTAAACCTCATTAGCATTTGTTAACACCTCATTAGCATTTGTTAGACCTAAATTAACATTTGTTAATACCTCATTAACATTTATTAGACTTAATTAACATTTGTTAACACCTGATTAACATTTGTTAGACATAGTTAACATTTTGTTCGTATCGGGGAAGCTTTCTTCGAGACGTTAGGAATGATATCTTGTTTACATTTTCTTTCTCTGAAAAAAATGTTTACGTTATAAAATCCTGTAGTCAAGTGAAATTAAAGTTGTCACGTTAATAGCTAGAAGTTTCTGGTTTGTTTGTTTGATTATAAACAATATTTGTAGAATTTTGTTTTATGGGTGACAGGTTAAATTGAGTAATATTTGTTTTAAATTACATAAGCATCTAAACTGAAAAGATGTGTGAATTAAGAACTTAGGATTAAACCTTTATGCAACAGCAACAGTATTGTTTAAAGTCTAGGTGTATAATCACAACCAATTAAATGCAATTATAGTTGTCATCCTAAAAATGGAATAAATTAAATGTTGTTTTACAAAAAAAAACCACCCAGAAGCTTCTAGATATTAACCGGACAAGCCGAACAAACAGTTAGTTTCCTCTTGGAAAGAAACAGACTTGTAATGTAAGGTATACATTTGACTGGATTTAAGCCCAATACTTATCTGATAGACTACATGACAATGACAATGACAGCGGTATCCTGGAAAAATTAAGAAAGACAAGCTATCTTTTTTTTTTTTTTGCAAACAACGACTCATTTGTTACTGGTATCCTTTGCATTTCAAAACAAAATAGGAAACAACAATAGGTGGAAGGGGATTGAATCGACTAATTTATCTACACTTAGGCATAATCATGCTTTGTTTTTAATATAGCAGAAAGGTCGGTTTTTCCTCATTGGTTGATTCCTTTTTTATCAGTAGTCCATACTATCGGGTTGTTATAAAACAATTTTAAAGTTCTTTAAAAATAACACGGAAGAGGCCAAACACCATTATTATCTGTGCAACTGGCAAATTTTGTGTTGATTATGCCGCTCACTTTTCTCCGGAAATAGCAGAGAATTTGGTCTCCTTACGACTGATAGCAACTGATGAAGCCAATTACATGTGTAAGGTTACCGTGGATCTGATAATCTCGGACTGGCCTTCGTCTTCTTGAGGCTAACGGACTGACAACATTGTATAGGCGAGAACGGCAAGAATCAGGGTACAGAATCTGTACGTTGTGTGGCGATAAAAAATGCAGAAGTGTTGCAAAATTAGTGCCATTCTAATTTAGTCACAATAGTTTCTGTAGCATTCTGAGAAATTTTCTCAAAATATGCTAAAAGGACAATCTGCTTTACCCATTTGTCCATTAGTGATTAGTGAAAATTAACTAGTGACAGTCAACGTTTTAGCTTGTCCCTTTAATTTAATATCTACAAGCTTCCAGATGTTTTTAAACGACATTTGGGTCATTCCATTTTTTAGGGATGACTGCTGTAAAAAGAACTATAAATACTTATACATCTAGACTTATGATACAATTATTTTGTTGGAAAAAATCGAGTTTTATTGTGGGATCTTAATCCAGATATATTTCTCAGTTTAGATGTGCAAATATTCTTAAACAAATCTTACGCAATTTAATCTGCCATCCCTAAATTAGAACAGGTCAAATATTGTTTATAACAGGGAAACAAATCAGCCGGACGACATTCACTTTATTCCCCGTTAAACGATGAAAATATTCTGTACCCTGTTCTATTTGGAAAAAAACCATAATCCATTCATGATACGAGAAAAAAACCTGCATTTTTATCCTTTTGTTCAAAAAGGAAAATAGAATCCATTCAATTGCCACGCAAAGCACATAAACGCTTTTGGCGATGTGGTGGGGAAAATAATCACGTTGAAGGAACAATATGAAGGTTCTTTTGTAATGTTAATGTTACATCACAGATGTATTTGATACAGACATTTTATTAACATGACAAATTGCCAATAAGTTTACTTTTACACGTGTACATAACTTTTGTTAAGTTAATGAAGTTATCACGAATACCGGATCATTTGTCAAAAACGTTACTTTTTTATAAATTATGATGCAATATAGATAGAGAAGTTACAAAAAAAATAGAGTAAATTATACACTTCTTCAAAATCTACCAACAATTAACAACAAGCAGCTAGCTTTTATACTAGAAAAAACATTCAAGAATTACAAATTTAAAAAAAAATCATTTTTCCTCATCGAAGGAATTTTAACTTGGAAAATTCAATAAGTCTCTATTTTTTGTACATTGGCTAAAACTTTGTAGAATTTCAATGTAGCCTTTAATAGTTACAGTAAAAATTCCAATGGAAAGATTTAGATTGTAAGTGGTAATGAAGGAAACATGATGCCATAAAGTTGATGGAGTCCATTTTGCCCAATGTACCCTAAACCCAATCACTTGTACCTCAAACCAAATCAATATTTTAACTGATAACAAGGTCTCTCTCTCTGAAGTTTATTTCTCCTATCAAATGTTCGAAGTTGCCATAAGGCTCTAAAAATCATAACCTTCCAAAGTTACTAAAAATGCAAAATGTCTGTGCTGCCAAACATTCTGAATTTTCACAAATATTTTTGTATGAAGGAAGCTTGGAGGGATTAAGAAAATTTAAAATATCTAGGGACATACCACAGGTATTGCCATCTTGGGATTCAAAATTCTGAGAATTTTGTTCTCTATTTCGAACACTTGCAAGAATGTTTGAATTTTGTGACACAGATTTTACGACAACCACATCTCTTTCCTGGGCGGATAGTCCTATTCCGAAGGCAATGCAAAACAGCTTTAGTTCGAGTGCTTTGTGCATTTTAATGAAATAGCACAGACGGAATGTGTGGAGAGCAACAAGTCAAATGAGATGTCCCATACATCATATCACCTGCAGGACAATTAGTCACTACTGCCACTGGTATGGTTGATCAAAGATACAGCCTGTTTATGTAGAAAAACATAACAGGATTAAATTATCTAATTTTCAATGAATTTCGATTCTTCCAAAATGTGTCCATTTAATCAGATTACATGTGTTCATCAATTCGGCTGATTCCTTTTTAGCATAATGCACAAAACATTCATATTGCATCTATATTTTCGAGAAAAATAAATATGCAATTAAAACGTGAAGAAATGGACACCAACGGTAAAATGAATTTGTTTGTCACCAGCTCAAGGAACGTCTTCACTACAGGAACCAAATACACAGTGGGAATATCCATGTATTGTTTGAAAAGAAAACTTTTCTTGGGTTAATGAAAAATATAACGTTTCAAAAACATCCGTGATGAGAAGGATTGTATTCCAATTTTCATTCAGGAAAATATGTTTTGGAAGAACAAGTGGCAAAGTTTTTGATGTTTTTAAGTTCAAAAACAAATCCGAGCAGAGTTTTTATTCTCCCGTTATAAAATATAAACTTTGCTGTCAGGGTCCATCAGGTATTTTGTATTAAATTGCACAAAAAGTTAAGTGGATAGCCATGATCTTTTTGTCCATCTACTTACATTAAGAGCTTCACGATACAGTAAACAAGTATCTATTAATGGACCTTATGTGCAACAGGTAGAATAAAGCGTGCGGAGAATAACGCTTAAATCTGTTTCTTAAATGACAAAAAATACAAGTTTAAGAGAATGTGTAATATTATTGGTGATTATTAAATTCAGTTTCGAACATTGGGAACATTGTGTAGGCGATATGCTGTGCTCTTCCGTTGTCCATGAACTCCAGTGCAGTCCTGAAATGAAGCTTCTATTCTGCGAACAGTGAAAATTCACGTTTTGATTTGAGTCCCGTGAATAGCACAGCGTCACAGGTCATGATTTCACTGTGCCTTTCAATCAAACAAAGGACTTTCCCACATGAAGAAACTCTCCTTAAAATTACGTCTATGAATTTCATTTCTCTCACATTTAGTGACGTTATAATTCCTAATTGTTTGATACTTCAAGAAGTGTTAAGTTTATCGTTTATCGACATGTTATTCCCAACCCGAATCAAATTTTATTTTGCAGATCCATGGAAAAAGATTGCTACGTTTAATTTGATAGAAAGCTGGATAAAACAGAAGAATCGCGGATTATCTGAGAGACTGTTAAAGGTTAATGGACCGGATTCGGCATGAAGATGTTTTATGTTGTAGCTATCCAGATGATAAATATGATTCTCTCAGGTAAGATTCTCTGCAAATGTAGAAATGTCAAGACATTGTCAAGACGAGTCTGTTTTCTTCTCTTTAAATAGTTACTGCTAAGTGTCCAGGTTTTTTTATTTCGGTCCAAACCGAAGCCAACTCCTCTAAAATTGTGTAGCTTGTTGACATTTACAATAGCAAAACCATCTCATATTTTGCTGTGATAGACTACAGTATTTACTCAGATGAACAATGTTTTTTATAACATAAAGAAACAAGAGTTAAAGACAAGGTAGTTTAAGGTTGTTTAAAATTACAAGAAAAGAAAAATATTAAATTGCTGGACCTAGGAAAAGCTATACATGAACAAAATGAAAGCTGTTTTTTCCTCGAATTAAGAGTCTGACACGTAAAACTAGCATTTCACCAATTTTCGACGATAGTTAGTACGTCAGGAGAAACTATCGCCATTTAAGCCTGCCCATATCAGAGAGTTAAATAGTTCATTAGTCTAGTCAATTTCTGAACAAGACCTGGCACATAATGATGTTTTGCCGGACTAATTATCGTGACTAAAAATGGCTCGTTCCAAGACCCACTTCGGATGCTACAACAATACACGGAATTTGTATCAGTTTGGGAAAAATGGCGCATCAAAAGCACAGCGTGAAATTCTTATGTCCTCTCTTGACAAGTTGTTACAGACATTTCGAAACTGATACAAATTCCGTGTACTGGACTGGCATAGAGATGCATTCATGTGCTCACGGAAGTCAAAAAACACAAATGTCATACAGATTTGTTTCTAAAAAGTGACATTTAGACATACCATTTACATTTACATTTACATGTCATTTACGACTGGCATTCTTTCTTTACTTAGTAAATTTTCCATATATGGTAAACGGCGAAAGAAAGGTACATACATAAATTAATAATGTGCCAGTTTTAAGCATGGATAATTTTGGTCAAGAAATATTGTGAAATGCCAGAAATGTGAATAAAATTTCAGAAATATCAGTAACACCCTTGATTGAAAGACATGGTTGTTCTGTTTGTTACAGGATTTAAAATGTATTTAAACTTGACAGTATCAGGTACAGTTTCGCTTTTGGTAACAATGGTTAAATTCCTGTCACTTCTTATTCCTATATATTTTGGCAAGGATAAACTATGCTTCATAAAAAATGAAAGTGAAACCATCTTTTTCTTCAAAAAGCCTTTACGATATGGATCCTCTTTGAAAGTATCGATTAATATTTGTAGCACATCCTGTGAAAAAGGTCGGGGCTCCTGTTTACAATGCAGTGCATAACTCAGTAAAGATTAACATCATTAAGGACAAATTAAAGTCTTTAATGTTTCCATCATCATGTCGCATATTGGCTTCATTATTGCTAACTACCGCTTTCCTGTTACGTTTACAATGAATTGTTATGACCGTAAGAGTGATGAAGGCTACATGTGTTTTATTTCAGTTTTTATACATTAGAAGTTCTGGTTATATCCTAATTCCTAATATAATGTCTGGTCTTCCTAGGTTCTCTCTTTCAGTTTTATGGGTTTAAATAAGAATCAGATCTGGATCTGAAGATGATCCACAATAGTCTAATGCTGTTATGTACGCGGTAACCTGTTTGGCATTCCTCAGCTTAATCGCTTATTATTTAGTTGATTGACTGATCTGAGGTGTGAAATTGGTACATGCTCAACACGGAGAGACATGCTCTGGATGTAATATTCTGTGGGACACAGGCATTTCCTATTTCATCAATTCCGGACGAAAGTTCAGCCCAAAAACTGGTTTAGTTCTCCAGCAGGAGTTGAAGTGCAAGTCACCTTAATGAATCCAGTGAAAAGAAAGCAACTGCAAGGCTAAAACAGGCGTAAATTCTTGAATTGGTTACAAAATATCTGAATCATGCAGATTTACACATGCATAACGTTCGAGTTTTCTTCCGTTACCATTACCAATTATTAGTCAAACAGAGAAATGTGAAGAATACTAATTTGTTCATTGCCCCATTAATGCATGGTTCTTGTAAATTTTACAGACAATCTTCGAAATACACACAATATTCACAAAGGTGCAGTAATCTGTACATTTACCAGTTCAAATAGCATCTAAATCAGAGAATAAATCTTTGATTACAAAATTAACTTTAGATATTCTAGCCAACCATTGCAATTGTACTAACTTAAACATTACGCTAGTTAGAAAAACATGGAAAGTTAGCCCAGACACCCACTAAGATTATGGTAGAGTGTTATTGTTAGAGCCTTAATGAATTCAGTAGGCAATGAATAAAGTTTTTGCGGAATGAATTACACAACAGACGACCCACCTCATTAATCACCCCTGTACGTTGGGACTTTTAACATAGTGACATATATTCTCTGATATATTACATTGTATGCATCTCTTTAACGTAACTTGCAGTTTCAGGTTTCTGGTTGTGATACATTCCATTATGAAAGCACTTCTATTTAGCGAATTCCGCAAATGTCTAGCTTCCAAGATTTCATCCTCCTTCAACGAAATGTTGCACCAAACTGTTCACGTTTAAAAAAAAGTCTTTCATAAACTGTGTAAAATGGCAGATCATCGGCGAAGAGGATAATAAAGATTTCATCATATATGTATTTAAGTCCACCCAAAATTTATGCCGATATTATTTGCTTTCAATAGATCTACTTAATCGCATAATGATATTCTCACTGAAATAGTTAATCGTTGAGTTCCATGTTTGCCCTCTACTTTCGCAGTGTAGGTGAACTCGTGGTTGTGGTAGCTGTTGGTACAGGAATATATTTCTGAAACCGAAATGCCTGAGCCTGAGCCTGAGTTTTTTCCAGGTTTTTCCCTGATGAAAAACGCACGCAATTGAAACTATCTTCTTTTGTTTCAAAAGACAAACATAGAGACCAGAGATAGCAGAGTGTTCATAATCTGCTTTATTCACGTGGATACAGTAAATGAGCCTCAATTCATCCAGTGTATTGGACTTTCCGCTAGATACACAGCTTTAGTTTTCGAGATGTTGCGTTACAAGGAACACAAATGTATCTTGGTGCAGGTTTTGTGCAACAGGTTGCATCAGATTAAAACATGTAGAAATAACATGCACTTACATGTACGGCTTAGTTATGTTTTATCTTTTACAATTTCCCTTTTTAAAATGTATAAATGCGGTCGACGGATATTTTTATGTGTTCTCCATTTATGTGTTATTACCGTGACCACGTACTTTGCTGAAAATGAAAAAAATGATTAAGCTTCCTTTTGTATGGTCCTAAATCTTTCAATTTTGCCGAATAATCGAATCCAATAATTTAATTCATTACGTCCTGTTGAAAGAATTCTATTGGATTGTTATGAAATATATTTTTGCGCTGTCTCCTTTTATTGTTTTAATACCAGAAGATGTAAATATCACTAGGCTGCTGCAGGAACTAAGCCTTTAAATCAGTGCTGACATATTTTTAGCGGGAATGATTGTTTATGGCCAAATGAATTTATAAACCTTATAGTCACCAACCTTACGGGAAGTCTGCAGCTTTACTTTATTTTCTATGTAGGAGCTAGCTAACCTGGTTCTGCATAAGTGCGGTAAAGACTACGAACCGTATTGTTATAATTGAAAATCAATCACCAACAGTTTGTTGTGCCGTGAAAGCAGTTTTATAAATTAACTTCTTTTGGTTTTATTATTAATTGTTGCGTGTCCATATTGAAACATTATCTCTAAATAAAGTATCAAAAAAGTAGCAGAGTAATTAGAACCCGCTTAAGATGTCTACTTCCTTGGAGTTTCAATATATTTACATGACAAGCAATCAAGAAGGTCTTTAGAGACTTAAAGCAATTTAAAACCCTGCTTTGTATGTCATTTTAGTTGTACAACGTAGGCGTATGGGAAATTTGCAAACAAATGAGCTTTTTCGTGCCTTCAAGATAGGGTACGAATTCGTTTTTCAATTGATGGAACAACATGACGAATCTCAGAAAAGTTCACACTATTATGTATCTATGGTATATTTTATGTGTCGAACTTGATTAATTTCTCATAAGTTGTGTCATACCGATCTTTATCTGGTTTATTAGATGTCAGTATGTTCTCGTGTAATGCCTCTATAGAACAGTACAAAGTTGCATCCGAGAGGAGGATGTTGACGTAAACCTACTGACTGGGATTTTTTCTGTAAATATTTAATCATGTTGTCTCTTTGTACGATGTATGATGAGAACATGATTTATAAGTATGATACTATATAAAGTCTCCATGTCTGCTGGGTGTGAAGCGCGTGTCCTCAATGGAAGGACTCACCCTTTGGGTCTTGAAACATTACCTCTCCAAGCAGGTGAGGTGGGGATGGGAATTAACCTGGTCTTATAAGTTATAGGACAATGGACCTAATTGTAGTAAAATACAAGTAATGCACGCTATTGCTCTTAATGCGTTTTACCTCGAGAGAGAGACAAATATAGTCCTCGCGCCTGCTTCAATCAATAGAGTATCATCCTTGTGTCTGTTAAGGTGATTTTTTCTGTGTGCAAATTATCAGGGGTTCTCTCTCAAGCTTCAGAACATCGTTTTGTCAGTGCATAAAAATGCAGTAACTTTACGTTAAGTTGTATTTTACGCTACAAATAAGGAAATGGCAAAGACTCTACAAACGCTTACAATTCAAGTCAATGACCCAACCTGTCTCCATCCATATAAACAGGCTTTTAGCTTTTTTATGGCGGATTGGAGTCATCAATGACAATGTGAAAAGAACTACATTATGCTTAGACGGAGAAATATCCAGACTTAGCTGTAGGGCAAGTGCTTCTATCGTAATGCAATTGTTACATCGGAGCAGCGCTCCATTTGCACGTCAGAACATTTAACTAGAAAATAAAATTGAATTACTTTTGATGGAAGGCTATTTTGGGAGAAGGAAATTTCAAGACATTTAAATCCAAAATGGAAATATAAACATAAACGTCACAAAGTAGACTTTACGATCGCAACAACCATTTTAATGTTCCCATGGAATTGTGACATAGGTAAATTTAAGGGATCGTGTCATTGGCATATCTTTGTCAATAAATTTATAAAATGCTTCTAAATATTAATGTAGATCTTGTATTTCGATAAATGATCATTATGCAATGCCTCTTTTATTAGACAACATTTTGATGCTTTCAAGCAAGCATTATGCGCAGAAACAATGACAATTTCAGGTTTTTTTCTGATTGCTAAATATTTATGCCATGTCAAAAAGCTGGACTTAGATTGAAACGTACTGCATGTAAAACGACATGCACATGTACAATTCTTCTACAAACGTGGAATGATTGCTACAACAGAATTGTAACTATGTGGTTCACCGAAAAAATACTGCTAAATTATGGGATAGATTTTATGAGGTACAAGGTACGTTAATAGAACAATTAAACTTAAGATTAATTATCTAAACATGGCAATGACACACCACAACGTGTGCACTCATGCAAGAGGATGTTGTAGCATTGTGTACTTTACACTTTCTTATTCAAAAGTAGGGAGCTCGTTAGATGAATACACGGCTACGTTTCAAGTCAACATCAGTACCTGTCTCCAGATTTTGAATGGCTTTTGTCTTAGAACAATACATAAATCCAAAAAAGGTCACAGATTCAGTGAAAGGTCACTCACAATTACTTTAACATGGAATGAAACGTTGCCTGGGATATTGTGCAATGATCCGTGTTGTATGCAAGGCATCGGACAGGACCAAATGAAGCCAATTTAGCAGATAGTACCAGCAGTAAAACTTTGTTTTCCCCATTGACAGTTACACAATTTAGGAACCTTTGGACCTGTGGAATGAGACATGGTGTGGGAGGAGAAACCATCAAAGTTTTATCAACTCACAAGTGCAGTGGAAATCTGTTTGCACTTTTTTGAATGTGATTCTCCTAGAAACACATTGTCCGCCATTTATATTGTTTGAAGATATTAAGATATAAGATATTAATGGAAAATATGGTTACTTGTACTTGTCCCATTGTTGGTCTTTGCATAAGATAAAGACTTCTTTGACCGACAGATGTGGACCCCTACTGCTGAGGAGATGGAAACCCTCATGTTAAGTGTGTTGGTAAGACTGACTGCAGGTTGATTTCCTGCACGAAACGGATGAAACTCATCTATTCCGGTAGACACATCAACCCCACCCACACACTACCACCCACCACCAAACTACCACCACCAGCGGCAGCAGCAGCATTGGATGGTAAGGCAAATCGCTAGCATGCATGTACTATTTTCCAGTGGGGTAATTCTCGTCAGCAGTTTGGGGGTATTTTTCGGCCACAGCATCGATGCTTACTTCCGTCAACACTTTGACACACACAGTTTGTACCTTACCGGGTAGTAATCGAGATTACGATGAAGATTTAAGTCCCAAGCAATAAGCCATTTCGGTCATAAGTAGCACACAGCTGAAGAAATTCGTATCAAAATGTTATAATAGCTGGGTGGTACATGGTGTAGGGTAAAGCCAACATTTCGCTACAAGCAAAGATAAAGAGTTCTCCCGACTTGCGATTTAATCGGAATTACTTGTTTTGTTAGGTTTAATCATGACTATTTTTCATCCTCGTCAAAATAGGATGAAGTAAATTGTGATCCGAAGTGCGCGTCAATGTGTGCGGGAACTGTACTCTAGTTGTACAGCCTTGAGCTAGCATAAGAATTTGTATGGTAGCAAGTAAACCAAGGGGGAACAATCAACTTTTTTCTCCCAGTTGGTTTATCCAGCAATTAACAAGGTGTCTTGATGAATGAGGCTGCAAATAGGTGTTGTTCTCTGATAGCTGCTTTCTGCTTATGTGACATGTATATTCAAATGCGAAAAGCGGACACGACCTTCATTTTAACAGTAATAAAATTGCACGTCGTGTTGATTATGGGAGTGAAGTCATTTTTTTGAGCTGCGAGTGTGAATTTATTTAAACTAAGCAGCAACAGTTTGTTAGATTTCGTATCAAATAAATTACACAGTAATTCAGCCCGTCAAACTTGCAATGAATTAAAAAATTGTGACAGGATCGCTGCCACAGTGCTACATCATTTCATTTCGGCCACTTCCATGGTTTCATGAAACATAAGATGAAAATAATGAAATAATAGAATTCCATGTTGTGCATCGTGAAATTTTGTTCCAAATCATTCCATATTTGTTAGTATTTTTAGAAGCTAAATGAGAAAGATTTTGCAAGACATCTGTTTTGGAGTCTAAACACTCGTTTGCTGCGTTATTTTACCAGAATACACATATCTTGTGGAATCCCACTTAGAAGAGGTTATAGCGTTCATAGTCCTTGTAGAAGTCCACACTAGATTATACTTGCAGAAAAGTGTAGCAATATTTATTATGAGGTTAAGGAGTGAAGTTACTATTGCGCAGGAAAATCAAATGTATTCACTTCTTCACGGGAATGAAAGCCACACCGTAAGTCATGAACTGCTTCTCTTGCAAATGATTGCAACAAAAGCAGTAATAGCTTAAGACGTTAAGATCTGGAATTCTGAAGAGTACTAAACATGTAGGATAATCACTTTATCTACATTACTTGACTCTAATAGGGAATTCAGCTAAATTGCAAAATGGGTTCGTAATTAAGTCTCCATAATTGAAGTGGCAATTCAATTAGGGCTTAATTTAATTTCGTAAATAACCGTTGCTTCGTCAGAAGTGATGCAATGAATACATTTGTAATTTTACACGTACGAAAGCACAGCATGCAATTCTGTGGTTCCAAATTCGTAGGATTTTCTTCTTTTGAGATTGTGGCTTTGGATGTATAAGGTTAAATACAAATATAATCAATAGCTTTACACCTTTTTCGAGGACAGAGATACGTTTTATGGGACCAGTGGTACATACTATTTCAGACTTGGGATGACTCTACCCATGGGTTTCAAAGTCAGGATGGATCTGTCGCTCGCACGGTTACTGCGCATTCTGGTCCTCAGAGTCACTTCTGATTAACACCCCCTTTCTGATCTTCCAGAGAGTTATCAGAAAACGGCCACGCTTCTCACACTTTTTCAAGTATTGACTATCTTTGGATCTGGGGACGGGTGCTCAAGAACGCGCTGACAATATATTTGTAAAGAACTGTATATTCAGGTCTTTTGCTCAAGTATGCTCTCTCACATGCACTTCCCAAAATCGTCTTCTTTCTTAGAGAGTGATTCATGGTCAACTTGAGCTTGGCTGAAAAATACGACCAAATTTTTTAATCTTTAAAATGGATTTAATTATTGCATTTAGCAGTTGTAATGGATTTATCGCCAGTCGTTTAGAATGCAATTGAGAAATTAACCTAATTAGGTAACCAAAATTAATAAGAAAAGCCGTTCTTTCCAGCTCTCTTCTCAGTGTAGTTCATTTGCGAACGATTGAAGCTATTCGGAATCTGGGGTTTTTATTCGAAAAACTAGGGCAGTGTTATGTAAATTTCCATTGTTTCAAAAATGAATTGAATTTTGTCCTATGCATGTCTGTACTAGCCGACATGTTATAAAAAACAACCTGTCTGACTGTACAAAGAACTAATCTGAAGGGAGATTTACTGCAAGACACGGATTCAATCTCACGTATCTATTCATTCCGGATGTTGATACTGATGGATAATACCTTTTAATATGATTGAGTTTCTGGATTTTTATGTTCGCCGTCGGCATAAAGGACTTTTGTTACCTCTGAAATAAATATGTCAGGCGAGTCTCCTGTTGTATGTTACATTGAGCTCATGTTTTCTATTGTTACGGAAATAAGTCAACAATGTGATATGGTCTTCTTCTCAATGGTGCTCAGTGGAATAGGCAATGATTTTTGCATAAGTAAAGCCTGGGCAAAGGGGGAAATATGATTCAGTTTGGAAACAATAGGATCTTTGTTACGCAAGACGTGAACTTCTATTGTTTCCATATTGATATAGCACATTCTGCGACGAATAAATCAAGAGGAAATTAAAAAACGCCATCAATATGAAAATAAATTAACAAATCAACTTATTTATTCTGAAACTTATTCTGTAATCTCGCACGTTTTAAGTTGACCTCCAGGACGTTGACTATGTTTCTTTTCCTGCTTTTTTTCTCATTTCTCTTTCAGTAGTGGGACCGTTGCACTTTGTCTCTAATGTACGTTTAGTGCATAACTGCTACTTTACACATGATGAATGCATAGTCCACATTGCTTTTGTAAATACGTCTCTCATTATTTTTTCAGTACTGAAGTCATAAACAGCCGTTAATGAAAATAGCCTATTAATAACAAAGCATTAAAAAAGACGTGGAATAGTTTTTCTTTGTTAATATCCAAATTCATGTCTCTCCATTTACAGAGTTCTTTCTGAAAGCAAGGACGATATTCAAAATCATTCTTTTCAAATTCACGAACTCTTTGTCAACAAATTTTGTTTGTTGTTATTAAGCAGTAAGTTATAAATCCTTTTGCGAAACGTTGAAATGGCATCTGGCTGACGTAGTACTCTGACGGGATATGGGTTAATAATAATGGGATTGACTGTCAACTTTCATCTTTCTCTGGCCAATGTGTAACGTCTGGAAAGTAGATTAAAAATAGAGACCATTGACCTTAGATTGCCGCATGATTAAAGTTATTAAAAGTGCACTAATTTTATTCAAAACATGTCCTGAAAATACTAGAAAGTACCAAGGATTAATTACAGTGTAGGAACTTCTCGTTCATGTTTCGTAATTTTAGTGTGAGGAATATGCACAACCAATCGTTGTCAATACAATAGCAGCTTCACCCCTTGTCACACAGACTCGGGAGACAAGTACATGCAGAACGCGTAGGCAGGAAAGACGGGAGCGGACCTGATCTAGTGCTTACAGATGCACTCTTGTTTCTACAAAGGACACAGTATCAAATTGATATTGCTTACAGGTTAAAATACAAACCTGAGCCCCTGGAAAATGCCGGAGAATAGAAACCAGGCGAGATAATTCCAGTTGACTATGCACAAAACATGAATATTTAGGTGAATGCTGCGGTAATGGGATGCTATGTCGTATCCAATGAGAACGAACAAGTGATGAAGCATGATACAAGAGAGTGTGGTGTAATTTGTTGATTTTGAAAACAATAAAAATAGAGAAAAGAAGCGGAAATCCTCTTTCCAAATTGAGATAGATTTCCTGTTATGGCTATTAGAAAACGAAGAAATACAGAATTAATGCTTTTTACTTGACACAGGAGATGGTTCCGAATTATCAATCATTCTCATGTTGTAAATCCTTAGTCTCTTGTATCATGTAGCAATCATCAGCCACTGTTCCCTCTCCTTAAGACTTCCCTGGGGTAAGCTTAGATCCATCCTTTATCCATCAAGGTACACAAAAGGAAGATTATACCTGAACAAGATACGGTAGGAATAGTGGAATAGTAAACTATATCTCATCGGCTTTTTTGTCTTTTGTGAATGTTATGACTGATGACAATGTCACTGACGGATATTTAGTAACTGGGTTGATATAGGGTAAAAACGGTCAGTTTACAACATGACATTTTAGTTGCAGAACATAAAACAAATTGGCGCAATTCGCAAAAGGAATTTATTGCAATTTTTCCTTTCATATACATCAACATGCCGGACAGAGGAATATATTTTTCTGCAATTTAGCAGCGTTGCCTGTAGCTCATCTAGAATTTTCTTCAAGGGGTCCAAACAACTTGACATGCTGCACGACAAACTGGTTGCCTTTTATTTTAAAATGTTGGGGCTATGAGGTGGGCCCCTAAAGTCCATTCCCCTTCATCTGCTACTGGTGACATTTTAAGCACGAAAAAAAGGTGCATGTCTTACACGCATCAGCTTGGCCAACTATCCATGCGAACGGGAAGTGAGGTGACACGCAGATTGGCAGGTGTGAGATTTTGTGTTATTAACATACGCACTCTTTTTGTGAATTATCAAATTAAAACAGAAAAAACGTTGAGTCGCTCACAGAGAGGAGGATGGTGAAATTCCTAAGGTGAAATGAAACAAGTATGAGTCAACGACAATAAATATCTGTGCTACATGTGTTAAAAGTAAGTCCTTGTGGAATTATGATCATTGTACATCAAATGCAGCAAAATGAGTCTTTATGTCTTTTATCTATAATTTACTAACTACAGAAAAGCAACTGATTTTAACAAACGATAAGTGGAAAACTTCAAAATGTGATAGACGATGAAAAGCTTGTGCAATGGCAAATTTCCGTACCGTGCTCTCCACTGTACCAATGCATTAATATCCTCTAATGAATTTGAAGTACTGGGTGAAACGAGTATGTTGAGTAATGCTGCACTAATAAATGATGGTGTTTCTGGCATTGGTTCGTAGACAATTATGTCGTACAATTTATGTTGTTAATGTAGTTATTTATGATTACGTAATCGTTCTAATTCGTAGGAAGCCAATATTGCGGCAGATAAACACGAGACAATCACAGCTTGCAAAGCTTGCAAAGCTTGCAAATGTATATTGTACATCGGTCCCACAACTTTTTGTGAAAATGGGGGCAGGGAGGGGGTCGGTCCCACAACTTTTCATGAAAATGGAGGGGGGGGGGTTAGTTCCACAACTTTTTGTGAAAATGAGGGTGGGGTCAGTTCAACAACTTTTTGTGAAAATAAGGGGGGCAGTCCCACAACTTTATGTGAAAATGAGAGTGGGGTCAGCCCCACAACTTTTTGTGAAAATGTGGTGGGGCGGGGGGGGGGGGTCAGTCCCACAACTTTATGTGAAAATGGGGTGTCAGTTCCACAACTTTTCATGAAAATGGAGGAGTCAGTTCCACAACTTTTTGTCAGACCACCCCCCAACTTTAACGAAAAGTTGTGGAACTGGTGGGTCTTGTGGGGTCTTGTTTTCAGCATTTCACACGAATCTCAATCCGTTGAATGAAGCTGGTCCCCGTAGGGCACCGGCTTAATCAATTCCTGAAAAATCCAACCAGGATATAGTGCACCATTTGTTTCTAAACAGTTGATATTAGATTTTTGGAGGGTAAGTTACGTATACCTTGATTTCAAAGTGTACATAAATGTTATTTACGTAAACACTATCCACAGAACTGATTATTATTTTTCATTAATCATTAAACAAGGTGGAATCTGTGCTTGGCATGGTAATTGGTGATATGATTTTATTATTGTACGTGAGGCTTGAACTGAACATAGTTGGATTTAAAATAACACATTTGGACCTAAACTGCACGTTGTTGGATTTATACTTTTGTATTTGGGTTAAAATTACACATAGTTGGATTTAAAGTTTCATATTCTTAGATTTCAAATCTGGTGACATATTCAAAACAGGGGTGCCTGCGGCCCCATCTCACCCCAAACAAAAAGCTGATGTTAATGTTTTCATAGGTCAGTTCTATGTACATATGGTGTTTTTGGACGTTTTAACAGTTGTTATCGACATACAATGATCAGAAAACAAAACTAAGATCACTTGGATCTCATTTGCGGTGAACTTGATACTCAAGTGTGAATCAATATACCACCAAGTGTCAAAACGCAATTAAATGTGAAACACAAAGGAATAATCATTAATGAAATTGGTAGCTTTCATGAAAGTACAACCGACAGTTATTAGCCACATTTGGTGATGTGAAATGTTGATGAATGGAATGTTGCAATGCTCTTCTTGAACTCTGAGGCTCCACATTTTGCAAAAGGAAAAGCTGGGGAGGCTGTAAATACACTGAAAAACCAAGGCGAGGTTGCAGATCCATTTGTTACCACCGTCTCAGTGTTATTCCAGTGATTGATCCGTCTCTCAAAAGGTGATTCAGACTTAAATTGCCCCCGAACAGATCTCGCTTTTTATCCAAAACATGTCAATGTGTACTTCTTCCAGGAACATTTCTCGTAAAAATTTTATATGTTCAGTTGAACATTTCCGGTATTGTTCGCCTTCAAAATTCACGTTACGTAGAATATGAGAGATAAGGCTATGATTTTGTCCCATTACATCAGTTGGTTAATTTATGTTATTTCTGAGTCAATTATGTACAATGTTTGTTTATAAAAAGTGAATTTAGTGCGTTTACGGAAAAAAGCAAATTATCTTCTTGCTTTCAGTTTCATATTTATAATTGTGTTTTGTAGTATTTAGTAAATTTTATATTTCTTTGTACAATTCTTTGTAATTATTTTGTAAATTGAAAAGGGGAAACTAGAATCTGTAGACTACGACTATTATAAAATATTCATTAAACTAATTCTTGTAAAAAATTATGCTACATCGTGTTAACACAATTGGAAATCGACTTTTCCCCCTATTTTACTCATTTAAATGATAATCAATGATAAATAATGTCTGATCAACTGCCTTTGAAAAGTCACAAATTGCAGCACATAGAAATGCTTTTTTATATTGTGTTTTGAACCAGATTCTGTTCTCGGTTAAAATAGTAAAAGTGACTATTTTTGTTCTTTTTAGGTACTGCCTCCTGACATAAACAAATTTAAAGCAAATAAAAACAAACTGGAAATACAGGCACTTTAGGAGGATAAATACATACAAAGGACACTAAAGATGAAGAAGCTGTGTCATGTTTACGGCGTAGTTGTGCAGATAATACAGATGATTCTCTCAGGTAAGAGTAATGCAGCATTTAATGTCAATTATCTGATATACTGGCTGACCTCAGTGTTTAGCACAGATTGGTGCTGGATAACGATAACTGAAACCAACTTGGCAGATACTCTTACGAAATAATTTTCACGCTTCTAGATACCAGTTTTGCATGCTGTAAGCTTTCAAGATCATGGAATCATTTCCAGAATGGTGTTTTCATGATCATTGTGTGGAGTCAGAACTCTTCTAGCGTTTTAGTTCAAAATGTATTGAAGTCAGTTGACAGTTTCACGAATGTGTAAAATTTTCAACAGAAAGTTCCGCACCACTGAGATTGACAGAAATAAGGAGAAATGGTCCCTAAAAGGTAGGATAAATGAATGGAAAAGGTCTGAACTGCTGAGGTTGACGTTTCCTGTCATGAACGTTTAAAATATTAAATCTTCGCCTTTTAAATATAGAACATGAAAACGAAACTCACAGATACAACAGACTCTACTACAAATTGTACGTGGCTGTAAAGTATGTTGTATGTTGTCATCCAAGAATAGAACTGTTGTCCGTCAGTCAGGCTGTTTTCGTCACAGTCTTGATAAGCTGTTGAGGTGCTAGATTATCCTACATAGATAACTTCATCCTCATTACTTGCAAAATAATCTTAACCTTTATGTTTAGAGGAAAGTGTCCTTTTATTCCCAAGAATTAACATAGTGTCTGAGTACAAGACGATTAGCGTATCAGGAAACCCTTCAGGGTAACGATTCGGGTGCAGGGAGCAGATTCGTGTTGTTTTTGTTGGTTGTGCGTCCTCGTCACTCGAGTCAGATCCAGTGGCTATACGACACAATCACGGTTTGTTATTTCTTGTTTTGTTTGCCTAATTGAGCATGAAATTTAGGCAAATTAAGAAAAATAAATAAGAAAAACAGTGAACGGAATGAGAGCACTTGTAAATATTGCACTTTCCCCTGAAGTTTTGATAAAACCGAAGAAAAGAAATATGCAAAAAGGTGTCTCCTTTATAAATGTTGTGAGGCATCCTTTCTGTGGCTCACCAAGTCACCATAAACAAATAACATGGAGTTTATTACCTGACAATAGCATTGTCATTGTGTCATACATCCAGTGTGAGGAGTGAACCATTCTTGTCCGCCATCAAGGCCACCTAAATCATTCATAGTATGGAGTAATAAAAGCTTTCAGAGTTAAGCGTGTCAGACGTTTTCCCATCAGTTACAACATAAAAATCAACAACTAACGTTATTGTTAAGTCACTGCTGTCACATATATCTCTATCCGGTTGACTGATATTGTTACAGCTCAACAATAAAGTTGTCTCCTGTAACATTTGTTTGACTTAGTAGCTGTCGTTGCTGATCATCTGTTTGTTAAGGTCATTCAATTCACCCATATATATGTCAGTGTAAATTCGGCAAAAATGCTAATTTATAAAATGGGAGTAACTATCGAGTTTTCTTTAAATGCGTCCCTACAGCCTAACTTCCCGTATCATGGATCGAAATAATAGATTGATCAATATTACCAAATAAGTATGAATAATGAGAGCTCGGGAAAGTACTGCTAAAGGTCAAATTTTTTGGGTGGTATACACAGTGCTCAGGGCTTCCCTTTTCAAAGGAATGGAATGGAAAATAAATGGGAAATAAATTAAGGTTTCATTGAATCAAGAGAATTGTCTCATAAAGGTTTCTGAAATTCTGATGGTAAACCGAATGGATATTTATTGTTTTGTTATTCACATAGATGCAATTTACAGATAACATTATGTTTTATTTGTGCTTAGATCTGGTTTCGTATACCCTTCACAATACCGATGTAAATTTTGTTACAAAAAAGATTCCCTGTAGAGTGTCACTTAAACAAGGAAGATTTTGTTACAATAACTTTTATTGACGTTGAAGCTGAAAGCGTCTTTCGGTATATGATCTCTTTAAAGCAAAGTTATTTCAGAATGTTTGTCATCATAAAGAGATAACCCTGGCGATGGACATGATCATTTGGAATTTAAAGTCCTAAAGCAAAACTTTATAAGATTCCTCTTACTGTTTGTTAATAACAGGATATGGATTGGATACTGGTATAATTTGAAAAATAAGTTAAGACTATTATTAAATGACAAAATTGGTCTTTGGTGCTAGATACTATGGTAGTCCCAAGAATCTAAAAGCATTCAAGCAGCACGCAAAATCATAAAACGTGTGCACATCAACCCTGTCACACTACCCAGCTTTTGTAACTCATGGAGTATAAAGTTCTTCCCGTTCTTTTAAATTTAAAAACAATTCACGATCTTAATTATTCCAGGAATAGAATAATAATATTTGAGGACATAGATCTGTCACTGGTGGCTCCAACATTTCACATACGGGGGCGTCCCCCCCCTTTACTCGCACCCTCCCCCTCTTTCCGCCCATGTCTGTTTGCTTTTTCAGGGAAGTGCTTGACCAGTCTACTTCATTAGTGTCGGAACAATGAGGCAAGGATCTGTTTTTTGGGATGTTTACTGATAAATCTGATGTTATAAGTGATATTTATCCGACAATCGTAGGTTAATGATACTGGCTGTCATAACGCTTTATTATTAATTTGGATGAACAGCGATTTCCTGTCTCACGAAGCCCACGAAATGATTGCCTATCGTAAAGCGCATCTCCAATGTAGTAATGATATTTTCATATTTGTTATTTGGGACAAATATATCACAGTATAAAATAACGTTTGCGACAAATTTTAACACGAATCCAATTACTTTTCTCTTCCTGTTGTCTTCTATATGATAACACAAAAAATAGATAAATGTAAATTATGGAATACAGAGCTGTTAGTGATTAAAATGATGCAAATTAGTATTTAATCCTTGTGTGAGTTTTTTGGAGGGGATTTTTTCATTGTACCGTTGTTGTTTTTCTAATTTTACATTAGTTTTTATTAAGTGTAATATTATTCCGACCAATATATAAAACGATATTTAAGGAAGATAAATATAACAGTTGAAAGCTTGTGTCACAAAGAGTAGCGGAAGATAACAGTTCGTTCTAATTGACGTTATTGTGTTCTGATTTTCAGAACTGATATTCATAAACTTCAGCTCAGAAGCTAAACATCTTCTTTCATGTAGTAGAATCTTGCACTGTAGAGCATGAATGTTCATTGTTTTAAAAAAAAAGAGCTAACTATGGACAGTCAGTGTGCATTCAAGTGATTTTCACTATCTTGCATGGTCCACGTGGACCGTTCACGTGGAATGAACTGTCATTCCATCAGATAAGTAAACTTTTTTTGTCCTAGGTCAAAACACAACCACAAAAAGCTTTGCATTCTTCATTCAGGAGCGCAGATTCATCAAGTCAAATAAAGAAGATGGCTCCGAATTATAAATCATTCTCACGTTGTAAATCCTCAGTCTTCTGTATCATGTAGTAATCATCAGCCACTGTTCCTTCTATAATAAATCTCTCAGGGGAACTATTAATCACCGAATTCCTACACAGGACGGGCTTTTGAAGCTAGAAGATTTGAAATCAGTTTCTTTTCATAAGCAAGTTCCCTTGTGCTAAGGATTCCTTAGCAACTCGACTTGTGTGCAATTTATTGTTGCTTTGTCTTTTTAGTTTTTGTTTTAAAGGAAGACCGATTGTGGTATGTCACTTAATTTGGGCTCAGACAACTGCGTTCTAACACAGTTCAAATAAGCAGGACTTAGGCGTCATCACGCCCACTTCCTTAAGTAGGACTACTTTGTAGGTCACTGGTACCCCTATTTGGACTGAAAATTACTTGATTCCTGTGTGATTATGATCGTCTTGACGCAGGCTCCTGACGCAAGCCCAACTACCCTTGCATCCAGATCTTCTGTAATCATTACTTTTCAAAAAAAATGTTACAACCCTTTGCTTTGCTGGTTTAGCCTTAGTATAAGAAAGCATTTTTGCTTAATGTTTTAAAAATTTGTGTTGTCGTGTCTTCATTTTTATGTGTATTTTGGATCAAATGCCATTTTAATGTGAGATTTAAATGACATACATAATTGCAAGAAACAACCAACATATATTTAAAAGCACAAATTGTTTTCTCTCACTAATGAAGCACTAATGATGAAAGTTCAATCAAGAGACATCTTCTCGCTTTTCTCAGGAACATTTTTTTAAATAGCAATTGCACCAATTACACCGGTACCTCGCTAATATTGATTTGTATATATTTATGTTTAAGACTAATTATAACTACATATTTATTGTGTATCAAAACGTATCAAACGTGTTGTGAAAATATTAATCAAGATTGGATTAAGATGCTCTGTTTCAAAAGAGTAGCTTGCTTTAATGTTCGTTTCCACAGGGTTTTTTATTTGGAAAACAGCCGTATTTTAAAGCTGGGGCCTGGAAAGATCACACTACCAAAAGGATTTTTGTCTTTTTTTCTCTGCAAATTGTACCAGCCACTATTTTTTAGTTGTTAAAAGTATCAGTATCATATAACAGCTTACTTTAAGGTTTACTTTTGCTTACCTTTGCGTGCAAAAAATATTTATGATACTTTTGATGATTGATCTTGATTAGTTTGACAAGAAAAGTACCCCTCCATTCCATTAATATACAGTTCTAGATTTAGCACCCTGTGAACAAAATAAATTCACGCTTTGCTTTTTACTTGTAAAATCACGGATTTGTCTGCATGACAAACTCATGACTCGTGACATTTTTCCTTTGATGCGTGATTTGCAAGAAGAAATTTGAGTAATTTCCCTATTGTTGTAACATTAACGATGGAAGCATTCGCTGGAATTCGGGATTACCCGTTACTATCACTCAAAAGAAAAGTGGCTCCAATGAGAAATTTATCCCGACGGGATTGCATTTGTTGCAACCTCTTCATAGGCACATAAGAAATAATGTCAGCAATGACACAAAATCAAATGCGATAATTAAGATTAAATGCCTCCAGATCAAATACCAACAATAGATACAACAATATAAGAGAGTAAAAAGCATAGCTCACGCCTTATTTTCATTCATTTTTCTTACGCAATATTAATGTTGAATTAATGTGAGTGACAATGCAAGGGCTGAAGTGGCAGTTTTGTATCTGTTCCAATATTCAAGAGTGACCAACAGTATAATTCATCAAGGCTCAAACAGTCGACAGAATGTTTTAACTGTTCTCTTGCAATACACTCTCAAATGGTAGGCAAGTTAAGAATATTTACTTCAGGGTGCTAGTGATCCCATTGTCATTCATAAATAGCCATTCGTTGGTAATGTAATATAAATCATTACATCCCAGGAAATTATTCAAGATACACTAACGCCCTTGCCTTCTATTATGTATGGGGTTTTACGTGTTGATTCATTTCTCACAAAGTTTCTACATGACCTGTAGACTGTCCAAATTTACCAACTGTTAGAGGTTAATGTTGATAATTGACACTGTAACTGAGCAGAATAAGTAAAACCAAGGAGCCAAACACCGATGACCACTTTGCTACAAACCTTTGGCTGGCATGCCTGTACATCAGACCAATATAGTCTACTCATTACAAATCAACATTAATATCAGGACAATTCAGTGCGTCCCCATCACGAAAAATCCAACATTCTGTCTCGAATTTCATTCCGTGCTGTCATAAAAACACCGTGTTAAATTCTCAGTTCGAAAGTGTATGTATGTATGTTAGAAAGTTGATCTAACATACAACAAAATCGGATGTCCAAAAATAAAACCTAGCTGGTATATTTCCTCTTTTGATAAATCTGGGTTGAACTTATGCTGTATTTTGATCCAGCACAGTGTGAATTACAATTGTGCGTAAATAGACTACACTCATTTCACCATACATTTGACATGCAATTTACAAACAATAAAAAGTCAGTAAAGGCTTTTGACGCAAACTAGAGCACATATTTCATTTTTATAAAGTCTATTTGAATTTGAAATATTCAATCCCGCCATCAAATGCTCATGACTGAAAATGAAATTAATGCTTTAAAATTCCTCACAGTATTTATCTGACATTCGTAAATTTTATTAGTCAAAGCTTCCTAATTTTTAATTACTGCGATGCAGAAATTAGCACAACTGAAGCGACAGTAATGAATAGACAGTAATGAATCATCATCTGATTTAGGAAAATGCATTTCTGGCCATTTCAGACACTTTGTAGGAAAAAAAATTCAGTGTATTTTGCTATTGGACTTAGACTTTCTTTATGGAGTTGGCTCAAGGTACATACAGTGTGCAC
>JBCAUI010524464.1:0-11685 GCA_038406195.1 Haplosyllis anthogorgicola | reverse complement strand
AAGAAATGTGCAATTCAATAATTTTGGTTTACATTGTTTGAATCATCAACTTGAAATAACAGAAATATTTCAGTTTTTAAAAAAAATACCGGGATAATGTATAGTTTGAATTCTAATGATTTACCCTTAATTAAGTAACCAATGGCTTATTTTCTACTTTTATGTTTGCATATGCTTGCATGGTGATTTGTTTGTTATAAATTGTGAAAAGCAGATCCTACATTCGTGAAAACGTACAGAATAAGAGGCAATGGGTCGATACAGGACGAAAGGGCGGTCATTTTGCTCGAAAACGGTGTTATCACTTCACCCGCCTAAACATGCCTTGTTAATATATGAGCCAGAAATACCATGTCTAATGTTATCACACAAAATCGTATATATAGATAGTCCTGAAATGAGTTTGCATTTAAACAGGGGGTAATCAAGCGCACGGCAACTTGGCAGGAAGCCGTGCTGCGTCAACCAGAACGAGGCATGGGTTGACAAAATGGCGATGCAGCATGAAGGTGAGTGAATTTTTACACATGAAAATCATCAAAATCTGCATGTTTTTCCTAGTATTAATGTAATACAGTACCCCAATTCTGTAAGTAATGTGTTGTAGAATCTGGAGACATACCTTTTTCAGAAATGTAACATCAATAAATAAGAGAAAAAACAAGAATGCTTCATTGCACATTTTTTTATGCTGAAATCAATCCTCATGGCAATTTTAGAACTCAGATTCTCGTCTTTCAAAGTGCTTGATAAATGTAATTTGTAATCTTTTTGAAATCTCTGTCTTGTTACCTGTTGTCAGCATTGACTATTTATTGCTTTTTTTTGGTTTAAGATGCCAATTTAGCTCAAGTTGCTGACCCTGACCCTCACCTTGAAGCCAAGTCTGTGAAGGAGGTGGCAATAGGACTTGTTAATTTAGCTAGTATGTTTTAATGTCATCTTATAATTTTATAAATAATATTGTATTGATGTGGCAGTTAACTATGCTTGCAGTCAATGACAAATATAGCAGGTGCATTGCAAATCAGTGTGGGTATTTTGAGATGCATTGAGCAAAATATGTATTTTAGACATTCTTCAATTACAATTAAATTTTTTTGCACATTCTTCTTCTCTTCAAAGTACAGTGCAGGTCTTCAATAATTGTACTGCCTTCAGTACCTAAATAATTGCTGTTGAGGTTTAATTGTGCCATTGTGTAAACTGCCAATTCCATTGGTGGTATTATTGTGTATGGCAAATGCTCATCATGTGTCTGTAAATCTGTTTCAACTGCATGCAAGGACAGTACTTCAGCAAGGAATTTGGTGGGTATTTTGGACAAATTCCTTTATTTCAATGCACAACTGTTTCATCATGGGATGTAACCTATAGTTTGTACATTACTTTTGTCCTCACCATACAGTTCTTCCCCCAGATGGAAAATCCTTTGAAATAAAGTCTCATCAAATGTTACACTGATCAAGGTACTGCTCTTTCTCATCCAACTAATGTACCACATTTTCTTGGCATTTAATACATGCATTTCCATTAATACTTGTATGACATAATATGTCAGTAATTCATAGTTTGGATATGGAGATACTCCATTTTGGCCAAATGGGCATTTAATCTTGACAGCTATTGAATTACATGCCGTGTGATGATGTTTGAAAGGACAATTGTCACCACCCATAGTGCATCTGATGACTCCATCTGGGGAAACTGCAAATAATTTTTCTCTGCTATTGGAATCGATGAAATATTGAAATTTTCATTAGCAAAGGAAATTCTCACTGTACCTTTAATGTTCATCATTACAAGAAACTGGAGCAAATTAAATGACCATTTTTAATTTGATTTTATTTGTGCCACTAAACTGAGCCTATTACCTCATGTTGACGTAAGCAAGTAACAGTGCAACTGTTGCACCAGCTGGCTAAATGGTCCTCATTTTGTGTCTGTGCTAAATTCCTTATACCCATTGTACGTCTATGCCATCTCTTTAAGTATCTCGGCAATATTTGACGTCAATTTAGTGCATGCTATGTCTCCATCTACCGTTATCAAATGAAATATTACGCCTTTTCCACGTAAACAGAAAATGATTATAATTTAGCCAGCTGGTTGAATACTGTAGTGAAGGTCCCAGAATTATTCTCATTAAAATTTATGAAAGCTGCTTGAAAATAAAGGTAGGTGGGGCTATCGGGGCGGGGGGTGCATTGATGCCAACATAACTCTATTGTTCCAAAACAGATACGATTCCCATCCTGTCAGAAGCAATATGTGAAATATTTGCTTCATATGAGATCGACTGTGTACTTAATTTTTAATTGTAAATCAGGATACAATAGGAATCGACCGAGATCAAGGTGGAGGACCTAAATCTCTAAATGCCTTCATGCCAGCCGTATGGAATTTTATAACGACAGACCAGAAGTTCCACAGGCACAATGGTAAAATGGTGACAGTGTATTGAGTCAGGAGAATTTTCAACTTTTGAACCAATAACTTGTGCCATCTTAGGATATTACTAAAAAAGTAAATCGAGAAGACAAAGAGTAGTGTTTTAATTATGTCTTGTCATCTTTATTTTTCTGAATTAATGTAAAATACTTGTATAAAGTGGTTCAAACTGGATATAATCATGATCAGAAATACAATTCCATAATGACAGTTCCTATATTTTACTATTGTGTCTGTAGAAACTGGATATAATATAACTTCTGGTCTGTCATTATGAAATTGCATGCGGCTACTTGGGTATTACGAGATTTAGGTCCTCCACCCTGGAGATGCGTCAGAGCTTGAGAACATAAGCGTGTGCGATGTCAAGTGTGATAATAAAATCAACTGTGCGTTTTAGACATTTCAGAAGATATCAGAACAAGAGAAAATCCCCTTAGTTTGGTTTACATGATCATAGTAAGCATGAAGTAGAAAATAAAGGTTTGAAAATACAAAACACAGTCCGTACCCTAAAAGTAGATTTAATACATATGAATCATACAAGTACGCAGACCATTTTAGTCAATGTCGACCTTGTATTGTGGACAAATAAAAGTCTTGTCAGTCCTTGTAACGACTAATCGTCTCAACCCACACACATTTCGGCTTGATTCCTCTGGTTCAAAAGGCTGATTAGAATCCTTGTTGAGTTGGTCAGAAGGACCATTTACAAGGATTAGATAGGTCTGTTTCTCTGTTGTTTCTCCTTTTATCAGTGGAAGAAATACATGGGTCCGTACTGGCTTTTATCTAGAACAGTCTATTGGATGTAGAGCGATGATCAATACAAATGTTTTGTCAATGGAGACATGACTGAGTTCATTGGACAGCTTGACTTTTAGTTCTCTCCCACATAAATGTCATTGATACAGACTTTGTTTTCAACGATTACATTAATGACCTGACCTTATATTTCTGTCCTATTGTGAGATTTCACACGTAGCACAAAAAATATTTGTAATAATCAGCTTCGCAGAGACTGAATGAGAGTGAAGTAGAATGGGTTCATGTGAACCAAGTGCAAAGGGAATGCTAAAAACTCAAAACTTGGTCATGAAGGTCATAAGCAAGAACATATAATAGAAGAGCTGCCGTCTAGTGACAACTATCAAATATTTTTTTTACAATGTAGAGAAAGTATATTCAAATCTACTCACAATTTCGTTTTTGTTTTACCTTTGTCATGTAAAATGTAAACCCTCCTATATTTACAATCGGCTGTAAGCAATTTATGGTAGCAAAAACAAGTGATCTTGAAACACACGTTTAGATGGGGTAATGAAGAAATTTTCGTTCAATTCGTTGTGCTGTCGTTCTTGAAAAAGTCCATGTGGTGGAATTCTATTGTCCACTTTATTGCATACATTTCCTTGTTGTTCAACCCCAGCTTGTTTCAAAATACTGGAGTCCCAAAAGACACCTTCCAGTATGTTTTATGTGTATTTTTGTGTTTGTGAAATTATGGATACATGTTCATTTATGCTATTTTAAAATTTATTTGATTTTGCGACAATAGAATTTTACTCTGCATCTTTCTCTCAAACAAAATAAACTATTGTTCTCAAAATGAAGAGTCGTGAACAGACATTTCATTCTTTGAAAGTGTAAAATGAAACTTCAATCCCCGTGGTACTCATACCGGATCGTTACAATGATCACAAAACTAATTTGCCGGATGTTGTGTATTTATCGCAAAGTTGAAAGCTATTTCTTTTTGATTGTATGAATACAATTATAATATTATTATTTAGTCATGTGTCTCATTTTAGTAGTTTTAATTCTAACATTCCAACTGCAAATGATGGAAGATTAATTGTAGATAAGAAACGTAAACTTACATTATCCTGCTTAAAGTTCATCGTAACCAGCAGAAAGTGTGAAAAGCGATCACACAACTTTACAAAATCCCAAAATTACAAAGCTGATCCGTTCAATCATTTTCAATAATATCTTCTAAATAGAATCTATCATTATGATTTGCAATTAACATTTTTCCAAATTAAAATTCCCTTAACTGATTCTCCTATTTCATCTAATTTGCCAAATTCCTGAGACAGATTAATTGATGTGTAACATGTATATCTATTGTTCTTTAATTGCAATTAGGATACAGACCAAAATGGTATTGCCTTTATTTCTGTGAGTGCATTGATTGCGAGTTAGTATCACTAACACATCACAACTAGTAGACATGCCCGAAAAGTGTTATTGGTATAGCTCCTACCTAATTAGGTGAATTAGGTAATGGAGGGAGTGATGCACAATGATACAAAACCTTATGTACATTAGTAAAGCCCCGGCGATAGTTATTTGTGTGAAAAGCTAAAACATTTATGTCATTTGTACTCAATAAAAAAAATTCATCAGTGAATAAAAATTTGGATCTTATTTATGTCACTGGGATTTACATTAAATGTTTAAAAAAATTTTATTCATAATATTTATTCACTGTGCATTTGTACGCTGCCATTTACACTGCAAAAATAAATAACGCCTGTTCACCTGAAACAGTTTCTTGAGGTGAGTTCAAAATTTTTTTGCACAGAATGGACGTCTATTCTATTCATTGTTTGAACAGTCGCTCGGTGATGGACAAAAGTGTTTCGTTAATAGTACATTACAAAACACCCAATATATTTGTCACTCTAGCGGGATTTCGCACTAGAAGGTGCCGCCCTCTATGCATGCTCCATTGGCCATCAATGGGGATTTTCGATTTGCGACAGATATTAGGATCACGCTCCTTCAAAAACAAATACAATGGGTGTTCTCTATTGGAAACTAATGCTTTGCTTTTGTTGAGGTGAAAGCCAGACTAAATTTCGGTTTTGTTTTTTGTAAGCTCCTTTTAATAAAGGTATCAACCAAAATATAATTGGATTCATCACTGAATTAATTGGATTAATTAGAATAGAATTCCATGTTAAAAGATCATTTGGGACAATTGTAACGTAATGTAACGTAAATAACGTAATGTAAGAGATGTAACGTAAATAACACTTGATGGTAACCAGCACAAGGCATTTGTCACAGTTATGAGTACGAGCTGTTTCTGCTCTGTTTTAACTGTTGTATGTGTAGTATTATTAAACAATATCTTTTTAATTTCACTGGAAATAGCAGCATATAATATTACTGTTAATATAAAGCTTCCCATCTGCAAAACTATAATTTTTATGGTATCATACTTGAGTGTTATTGAAGTTGCTGTATCACCGAAATGTAAGCAGAGAAGATGGCATCTGCTGTTGTTCCTCAATTAGATGATAGATGATAAAGGTTGCAATACAAAAGATAGCTGTACTGAAAAGACCTATCACTAAATAATGTTTAATTACCTTTCTGCTTTTAAAATGCAAACCAAATGGGTATTTTACAGAAACATATCTTGAAACTGATATCACATTAAGTAGAAAGAATGAATTTAACATTGCACATAAAGAAATAAAACCCAAAATCTTGCAGTATGTACTGCTTAACCATTGTTTCACATACATTACATAAGTTTCTCCATGATGTTGATCAGCAGTTAGGATTGATATAAAATATAATCCAAAAATAATATCATTCATATTTAGAAGTTTAATGTTTGTGCCAAATGCTGATAATCTTTCTTTACTATTAGTCATTCTCTTAGTTATTTTGGTGTTTTCTGGTCTACAGAGAATTGAGAGAACATTTAGAAAAATAATAAATGCAAAGTTGGTCATAAGGACTGGTCTTGTGGTAGCTGCTTGCAGAAGTGGTCTACAATTCTGGGAGATGATATCTTTGTTCATACAAATTGTTTCAAACAACAAACAACATATTCTGTAGTCATCTGTGGATATCATTGCTACTTTTAACAATTTTAGATCAATTTTGTTAACATTATTGTAACTTATGGTGACAAAATCAATTTTATTCTGTGACTTTGCTTTTATAATTAAAGTCTTCAAATTGTTGGAGGACAAATCAATCTTTGTAAGCTTATTGAATCCTGCAAATGCTAAGGGATTAATATGCCATAACATATTGTTTTTCAGTAAAAGTAACTTTAATTCTCTGTAACCAAAGAAGCATTTCCCAACAAGCATGTGCACATAGTTAAAAGAATAGTCCAGCATTTGTAATAGTGTGGATGTGATATTTGAGAGAGAACATACATTCTCAAGACCAGAATAAGACCAAATTATAAAAATAGTTTCATTTCCAATTTGAAATTCATCAACCAAACCTGTGTCAGTTGTGATATTTAGGAACTTAACAAGTACAATATTTGTATTGAACATGCTTAATACAAATTGAAGGGAATCCCCTAAACATTTGACAGTGTACATAGGGCATTGCATTCCATTTGTGTACAATTTTTCAGATGATTTCCACTAGGACAATGCATTAAACCACTAGGACAATGTCTCTCTTCCAGAACCTGAATTAATAATACATAGATTTCATATATTTATTACAGAATATGATTTATGATATGTCTGTAATACTGTATGTATATATCTATTTCAAATATTAGTGGTGAAGGAATGTTGAAGGACTATTTGATGAAGAGGTAAAGGTTTGCTTACCTGTCCTGAGTACAAATATATGTTCAGCCTGATTTAGTTGACTTATGTATTTCATTATAATTTTAAAATTGGTCTCAGCTGTCAAACTCTTTCTTAGATGCTGGTCTGTTTTGTAATTACATATTTTTCTTTTGAATTTGTAGCAATTTTGTTCAAATAAAATTGATTTTGTGTGGCAGATTGTTATTTTTGTGATGTTAATATGTGATTTGTACTTCATTATATTGCCAGAAGAACAATGTCAGCAATTTCTGTGGGCAGGGGGAACCCATGAAACATTTGCACAAATGACATCCACTTTAACATTTTTGTTGCAGGATATAAGATGCCATTGAGGATACGCTAAATTATACATAGACATTATTCCACAGGCGGTGTTGTTTTTAAAATCACTTTGAGAAGATGCATGTTTTGTCCAGTTAAATGTATGAAAGCAAGTTCTTGGCACTAAAAGAAAAACCTTTTAGAGATGAACTCACATTTATTAAAAATAGGCATTACATTAAAAAATATTACTTAAGTGGGGTTTGTTTAAACTTTAAAATTGTACTTGATAAAATAATTACATAAATAAGAGAGAAAAGAATTTGATTCTGTTGCAGTCTGTTTATACGAAAGTGAAATTATTTAAAGATGACTTGTAGTGTGGTTGCAAAAATAAGAAACTAAATTTGTTTCTATTTTAAAGAATATGTTGCACTGTGTTAAATATATGTGTCACGCGTAGTGCGTGGGATGTTATTGTGGGCACCGATGTCTCTCTCGATGCAATCTGCTCATGCTGTCAGCCTCGCAAAAGAAGGACAACCCCATTTCAGCACTCTTACTTCAAAGTGTTGATCTAGTGGGTTGCTCCAGACATGCTCGCAAAACAATAAAGAATAACAAAAGACCAGAAGGCTACGACCTTCTCCGGATGAAAGAATAACAAGAGTGTCGGGTCTAGTTGAACGTCAGCAGGCTGCTAAGGACCTTGGGCAGCGGTACACTGATGGGCTTGGAGATGCACCTTACTCATCAAGAGAAAAGAGGCAAATGCACACTGTACGATGTTATAGTTTGGTTTTATGCACTTGTCAAGGCCGTCATCCACGCTTGCGGGTGATGTCATCAGCCAGTGACGTAGCATTCCAGCGTGATGTAATGATGCACAGTACACACTATGCATGTGCGGCATGGTTGCCAAGCTGGAATACAAAAAATAGCACAGCTGCACCAACAATTCGGCAGGTAACAGCCAAAGGTTTGGACTTGCATAGTCGCTATTGGGATGCTCGCAGTGAGCTGGGAGTTGTCCCAGCGCCTACCGAAGTCACTGAAAAAGTAAGGTGTAGGGCCCCTAGCCATCAGCGTGTCACATATGTATCATATGGTCTACACCGGATCGAGTTTTAGACATCACATCAAGTATTATGGATGGCATGATTTCACTAATTGCTACTAAATCATATTAATAGAAAAGCAACTCTAATAAAAATGAAATATAGTGTAAGGTGTAACTCACACATTGTCTTATCTCTGTAATTCACATTTTCCTTCCCAGAACTTTCTACTGTAAAGCATGAATTTCCAGTCAGCTGAGGCAATGTGTATTGACTACCCCACATCTGTATTCCAACAGGTCTGTTATCTGTCCACTTTAAGTTGCGTTTTGCCTGATTTGATAAAATAATAAGTCATAGCAATGAAAGCATGTTTTATTTAAAGCATGTTATATTGCATTTTAAATTTACTAATGAAAACTTATACTTTAAATTTTATATTGGTATTAAAAGTAATAATTTTTTTCTCTCCAAAAAAACATTGAGTGGGGTGTGTGGGGATTAAACTCAGACTTCTGGCTTGGAAGTCCTGCATGCTATCTACATGGCCAGGACAACTTTTGCAAAGAGATGTGAAAATTTAATGGATAACATTGCTTTGCAACTGGTGTGTAATTAAATTGTATTACTGGACATAAATCTTCCTGTCATTAAAGAAATGAATGGTCTAGTGGTATAATTCTGGCCTGGGAAAAGAGATGTCCTAAGTTCAAGTCCAGATGCATATATGTTTGGATTTTTTCAATTCACTGCATCAATACCTTCATTTGAATTCCAATAAAAACATTTGTCACCAATGCTGTAAAAGAGATTGTTTCCAGAAAGTCCATAAACTCTTCCACTTCACCTTGTGATACAAAACTGGGTAAATATTTGCCTCTCTCAGTGCACATCTCATTTGCTTGATACCTATTGCATGGAACTGGTTCCTCATAGTTGCCATGAAGATTGCTAGAGAGAATAATATACTTAAACATATTTTAATGAGTGTAAGCATGAAAGAAGATAGCAGGTAAAGCTAATGAGATTTGCAAGTAATGAAATTCTATTTTGTGTTTCCATCTATATTTCAACCAACAGTAGTTGTTTACACAGCAACTATTGGATGCGATGATGAATTCAGCATTTACTATTTGTCCAGGTAAATTAACAATAGTGACATTTCCAACAGATTGTACTATCTCAGTTGTTAAGAGTGAACACCATACAAGCATGTCTTCTCCAAGATTATGTTTTTTAGTTACACACTCAGAAATATATCTATTTTGGGAGCTTATGCACAATAAAGTATTCAGTCTCACATGACCCATACTGCAGTTTGATGATTTGATTTGTCCAACCAAAGACAGTTCCAGTGCAACATTTCCAAATAGAATTTCTGCAGCAGGATTTCTCAAACATATACTCTGTTTGAAACTTGATAAAGCTGTCATTTCAGATGGCACATCTAGTGATTTGATTTTTACACATTTTGCAAATATAAAGGTAAGAATACTGATAGACTCTGAGAAGGGTGGAATGTCCATGACGTAATAATCATATTTATTTTCTATTGCAGGGCACGGATTATTTGCGACGACATCTCAATTCGGGTTCTTAAATGATAAACACCACTTAAATAATTAGAATTATTTGTTGATGTTGTGAATGTTTTTTGCAAATTATCAATTTTCCTTCTTTGAATGTTTTCCATGTTTTCCAAGTTTACTTGACATTTCGTTGGTTTTAGACTTATTGGACTATTTGTTAACTTGTTGTGCAAATAAAACGAATCTTCTTGATATATGTTACCCAGTGGTGTTGAAATATAATTCTTCCTTTGCATTACATGTATATAATCAAGGAAAACGGCATAAGTACTGCCTTTTTTATTAGACATTCCATACAGTCTCTTGCAACCGAAAAGAAAATTAAAATTTGCGAAAAAGATTTCTGTTTTACCCAATAAATACTTCAAACTGAATTGCACTGATAAACAAGATGAGTTCCTGTGTGAGGCTTCCTTGCATTTCTTAGTAATTTATTATGAAGTGTAGAGTACATATATGAATTAACATTTACTCTCGGGTAAACTTAATGTTCCATTAAGCAATGTTCGAGAATCATGATAAAAGACAATAATAACTTTTTCTGTTGTTGATATAAATGGAGGAGAAGGAGTATAGGAGTTTCTGTCGGAATGATATTGTGTCTTGAAATCATTTGTTTTTGTTATTCCAGTATAATTATCGCATAAAGTCAGTGCTTCTGTTGGTATTAGGGATGATAATTGATTTTTTCTAAGCTCATAGAAACTGATCCCACCATACAAACATGACGGTACCTTCCATCCTTTGTGTATCAGGTTCCTGATCTGAATTTTTAAAAATAAATCCTTGCTATGCAAACAATAAACATCCTGCCTATTGTTTCTAGATTTCCAAGCTGTGAATTCAAGTTGGAAATTTCTCAAAGACCTTGATATCCTTTGTATTTCTATGTAAAATTCCCAAATAATGATAAGATCCATTTGTCTGCGAATGTTCAGTTTTGAAAAGAGAATTACATTTCGAATAATATCGAGGGGGGTATCTTCTAGCGTGAAATCCCCATAGAGTGACAAATCCAATTGGTGTTTTGTAAAGCAATTACAATCATGTAGAGAAATCAGGCAGATCCACTAAATTATAATTCGTTTCATTTAATCTGAGACCTTATAGTTTTATAAGGTAGCAAATTACAAACCAAATATCAGGCTGAGAAACTGGATAAAGTGTAGGAATGCCTGAAGGAACGTCGTATTTATTGCACGTCAGGTGCTGCCACAATCATGTGGTGGCGGAAAAGTCCTATACTTCAGTACCGCAGTTCAGCACACCATCACACAATTATTGTCATAAAATCACGCTTAATTTTAATTCTCTAATGCCCATGTTAAAAGTAAAGTTTTACATATGGCGACCAGCAATGCATCTACTTTTAGTTTTATACACTCTAAATAAGGGAAACAGTGCAAAACAAAAAATATTGCAAGAAAATCAAGAAATTCCTATAAATTTCGGAATATGCAGAACAAAAGAAAAACACAACAGTTTCATGCTGTGATTTTAAAGTGCTATTTTTCCGAAAGTGAATAGAATTTCATGATTTGGATGATATATAATTATATGTTTGACATCACCACAATACATACATCAGTGTTAAATTTATTGCTTTTAGCTTGACTTATCTGTATTATTTGTCGGAAATTATATAATTGACGCGGTGACTACTCAGGGTAGAGATGTTTTGCACTTTGTCAGAATTTTGGTGAGTAAGGCCACAAGGTTTGC
>JBCAUI010524453.1:0-11685 GCA_038406195.1 Haplosyllis anthogorgicola | reverse complement strand
CAAAATAGAAACCAAGACAAAACGAAAATGTCTTGTTGCTGTTGCTGTGGTTATGACGTCATTTGGCAGACACATGACGTTACGTTCGACGTAACGACGTTTCTAGTTTGCACGTTGGGAAGGGGTTTCATTATTTTCTTTCTTTCCTAAAATTCTGAGTACTTATAGTGGAACCTCAACTTTAAATGATTCGCTATACATTACCTGAACAGGTGTTGCAAGTTCGTCGACACAACATTTGCGTAATCGTGTTGGAACACACGTCAGCTAAGTTGAAATTTTTACGGAGTAACTCTATCCAATTTTGACAGTCGCGCTCGTCACTGCAGGCTGAAACAGGTTTATTTTACATTACCAGTATGTAAAACTCCATTTAGGGACCAACAATAGGAATAAATTTCTCTATGGAGTGGCACTGCTACTGCACTCCTGGTAGTAAATGTGGGAGTTGTTAGGCCCTTGTGGGAGTTACCAGACTTCAACTTTGATTGGTCAAATATGAAGTGTCAGGTTTGCTATACTGATGAGTGGAGCTGATTAACACATAAGTAGATTTGTTCACAAATGAATACAGTTGTTTGACATGCTGTCACACATGAATGCAATTGTTTGACATGCACCTACACTTCATTGTTGAAGTGTTAGACTTCACACATAACACAATAAACTTTTGGTAGGATCAAGAAAATGAATTGCAATAGGTCAATCAGTGTCAATCCAAATGTAAACAAATCAATGTAAATGGAAATCATGTGGGCTAAAGAAATACTAAAGGTGTCTGCACAATCTAAAGACCTTAAGATTCGCTACGATAGTCCTGATCTGTCTTATCATTTTGGAAACAAAGAGAACAAAGGAGAGAACGAAAGAATTTCACGCTATGCTTTTGATGTGCTATTGTTAAACTTCTGATGCGAATTCCGTGTATAGCACTTCAAGCTCTCGTTTAAATTTTATTTCATGCAAAATGTACAGTACAAGTATATTTTTTCAATCTTTTGTTAAGTCGTTCATTATTAACTTTCCCTGTTAATTCAGCTACCTAATTGGCTCCTTCGGCTCTCCTTGTCCTTCATACTTAAAATGTAGCTTATTGGTTTGTTTAAAAGGGACAGTTGATCAAATTGGTTGAACAATGTAAAAACCAACCATGTGGACTAAGGAAAACTGATGGTGACATAATTATTCGCTCCCTGTAGCATCGGAGAAACCGCATCAATAGTGTTTCAGAATAGAAAATAACGGGATCACTTTTTGTCATTACACAGAAATTGCACCACTTGTGTACAAAAATGGATGAAAAGACAGCACCCGTAAAGTACTGTGTTAAATTCTGATATGAAGAGAATAAAGGAGAACGAAAGAATTTCAAGTTGTGCTTTTGATGCGCTATTGGTAACTTCTGACAAAAATTGTTAAATGTATAAATTTACAGCGAGAAAATTTAATCAGAACACTTAGTACACGGAATTCGTATCAAAAGTTCAACAATACCACATCAAAACCACAGCGTGAAATTCTTTCGTTCTCTCCGTTGTTCTCTTCGTTTCCAAAATGATACGATTTCTGTGTACTGGTCTCTGGAAGACATGTTTCAATTTTCACCTTTTCCTGAAACATCTGGTATCACCCACAGCATGAGACCACAAATCACAAGTACTATCTTCATCATTTTACTCTGCTAAACATAGAAATTAAAGTAATCATAATACACATTTGGTGTGTAGCCTTTGTAAGCGTTCGCCGCATATGCATTTTCCCGTTCATATTGGTCAAGATCAAGCCATTCACTTTTTGTCACACAAAATTGTCATACAAAATACACAGAAGGTGATTTAAAAAAAAGGACTCAAATGTAATTTTCAATCTACAAATGCCATGAAAACATGAACAAAACTGATCAATCCCTTGATAGATTCGGACATAAACAAGTTAAAGATTATTTACATGCAAATACTTCCATTTCAACTGTGCAGCACAATTAAATAAATATGAAATAAAAATTTAATTCATGGAGATTTACACCTTAAAGAACCGCTTTGACATTGCATTGAACGAAGGACTAGAATTACTTACCTCAAGGCAATACGTGCTGAATAAGCAACTTGTTCCTGCAATTTGTTCTTATGAAATGTAAAAGCTCAAAGTAACATGACTCTTTTATTTTCAGAGAAGAAAACGAGAAAGATGACCTGTCGGTGCATAGACCCTCATGCCCTATTAAGTCTGACTTTTCACAGGACTGTCTGAAATGGCCAGAAATGCATTTTCCTAAGTTCAGGTGGGGGCAGGGGTGGGGAGGGTCCTGGTCAACTTTTTCACAGAATTGTCTGAAACGTAGTTAAATATCTTTTACTCAGGAGGACATTAAACACCAAATTTCTTGATTTTGGCCATACGTCATGACGTAATTACATCGCGCGTGTACGCTAATTGTTATTACATCATCAACGATAACTTTTAGTTATCATTCTCTTGACAACAGATGCAAAAAAATTTCCGAAAATTAAATTCAAATAAATCGAAATAATTTCGCTGAAAATCTTGCAATTTCCAATATAAGTGACAAACCAAAGAAGAAGAGAAACTGAAAGGCATTTTCCCCAGTTCAGGTGTCACGGGGTGGAGGGGGTTGTCCTGATCAACTTTTTTACAGAATTGCCTGAAGTGCCCAGAATGCATTTTCCTCAGTCCGGAGGGGTGGGGGCGGGGCTGGTGGGGGCGGGGGGTAGGGGGGAGGAGGTGGGCATAGGGAAGAGGGTGGGTCTTGATCAATTTCTCTGGAACGGCTGGCAGGAAAACAAATCTAGTTTCTTATTCAGGGTGATGGTATTGGCAGGTCTTCAGAGTGACCGGACATGAACTTAAACTTAACAACTTAAGCGGCAGGCTCCATGCAGAGTGCCGAGTCAGTAAACAGAATACGACCAATCAAATACGATTGAAATGTCCCGAACTAGGCGGCTGTTCGGGGTCGGGCTGACAGTGGTCAAACCTTGCCTGTATGAAAGTCAAGGACTGAAAGAGCACTGTGCTTGGATGCCAATCGGTTTTATGCACCCTGCATGTGATGTCACCGAACCATGATGTCATGGTCTGCATCACGGTGGTGATGCAAGGTGTTCCACTGTGATGCAGAACCAGGTCATGATGGACCGTGCATGCACAAAGCATCTCCGGGGCATGTTACCAAAAATACTGGCCATGACCCAGACCACCCGACCGCGTCGGCCAACCGCATTAAATAGTACATATCGGAAGACCGGAAGGTGCCGAGAGTCATGTCGGGTGTGGAAAGGTCGTCACACCGTCACACATACATGGAAATAGACATTCTAGAAATTCGTGTTTTTAATTTTGGTAGTGTCAGTTATTTAATTTTTTTTGAGAGAGATCGCTTTGCAATAAATGTACTGTAAAGAGTTTTAGTTGATGAATCTACTCGAGGGATAAACAAACACAGACACCTGAACCACTGCGTCGGGAGTTCTAATCCCGGCTGATCCATATGAGAGGAGCCCAGCCATGTACATGTATAGTGTACACCTCTATTGGTGCAAAAGGCAGATGTCGCATGAGACGTGACCCTGGGGATCACTGCACACACGCAAGAAAGAGTGCAGACGGGAGATCCACCCTGGATTTAAAACCCAATAAAACCTTTACAAAAAAACGAGCAGCTGAGACACCTGAGCAGCTAAAAATGATAAATATTCTTTATTATATTACAAAGTAAATAGCACAGCTTAAGCTCATGATGAGTCAACTTGAGACAGCAAAGAATAGCACAGGCACTTGAACAGCTAAAAATGAAAATTATTGTCATATCACAAAAAATCTAAGTAGAATTGACAGTTTTAGCTCCTGATAAATATCTGCTTGAGACATAAACAAACGCAGACAGTTGAGTTGGTAAAAATAAAGAATATTCTTATTATATCATGAGATAAAATTGTGATAACAGTCACGATCAAATAAACTGATAATTTTCCATCAAACAACACTTAATGTTCTTATTTTGACTTGTTATTTACTCTCAGTTTGTCACGTTTCATCTTGTTTCAATATTCAGCTCCTTTTCATAAACTTAACGCCCATCCTTTAGTGCATTAAGAGTGGCTTCGCGCTACCAGCAGTTCGCTTTCATAAACTTAATACACATCCACTATGCAACAAAACGAATACTGAGAATAGCGTTATGTTGGTTTATTTCACAATGGTACCAGACCAGCATTCTGTAACAAACCAACATACAATATTTAACACTTGCTGTTGCGTTAAAGGATGGGCATTAAACTAATGAAACGAGCTGAGAGTCTTTTACAAATTCATGACCACCAGAGGCAGTCTGCTGTAACTTGTAGAGCAAAATTCCGATAGAGTGACAAATAATGTAATGATTAGGCAAACTAAACTCATTGAAGAATGAAAGGAAAAGCATTTGAGGTGTGGATTGAATTTATCATTAAATCAAAATGAAGCAATAGCTCTATTTTTGTAACTCTTGTATTATATTGCAGTATGGTATATTAAACTTGGTATTGGCTTGTTCATAACAAAAGCAATTGGTTTGCTTTAAGCTGAGAGAAGATTGTAACTTAGCATACATTTTTACAACTTGTACATGTTGCTTGTATGGAGTTATAATCTAAACTAGTTTGAAATGAAGTTGTTTGTAGCAGCTTGGAAAAGCTTGTGTGTGATTGGCTGATAGGTAAACGGTTGCAGTTGCTGCAGGTACAAGCACACACAAGCATGTTGCAGCAGCAGTTACCGGGCTCAATCTGAAGCAAGTCCAGATGTATTACAACTGTGGGACTAGTAAAATAGTGGGCATCGTTAATGTACAAACTACACACAATCCTAGATAAATATAAGCAGGTGGTAAGCCCAACATTCCTTGTTTTAATTTGCTTACTTTCCACCAGATGTCAGCCCTTTCATGAAAGGTGATTGGTTGAAATTACGCAAAAAAATATATTAATATACTTGCGTGATCGTGTCGGATGTTAGGTGAGGAGCACCGCACGATATGAGCTAAAACAAGCTCTAAAAAAGAATACAAGCACTAACAAGTATCGGAATTATTAACATGAATATGTAAAGGAACAACTCAAGCTCTAAAAATAGTAAAACGTACGGAAGTTAAGCGGAAAAAACAAGGGAAAACTTTGATGGTAAAAAAGATCTTCATTTATCGCCCACCGCCATATTGAAATGGTATTGCCGGTATGCACAAGTAAACATTAAGAGTTTTACACTGATATGTGTACACGTACAATTGCTAGTCAGCACAACTATAGATGAAGTGATAATATAATGGTTAATCCTGGAAACTCAGCAAATAAAGATAGCAAACGCACTATTTTCCGAGGTACAAGAGGGTTAGGACGAGGTAGAGGAAGGGGTGCATTGAGGTTAAGTGCAACCGCAAAACCGCGACCGAAATATAAACAACAACACGAGTCAGTGCAAAAAGGCCAAACAGCAATAACCAGGTTCACCGATAAATCTACTAAAAGTCAAGAGTCAATGGAACCAAATACCCCGGTTGAAAGCAAGAGACCAGCATCAAGCTTATCCCCCTCCTCCACTGAAAAACCTGCTAAATCACAAAACATGGACAAGGACGGAAAAAAGACACCACAAATAGGTGCCGCTACAAATGGCTCCGGATCTGAATCCGATGAACAGCCCCCAATCCAAGATACCTTAACTCTGGCTGATATTATGAATGAAGTTCGTGCCATGCGCCAGGAACTGAAAACAGAACTAAAAAAGGTGAGCATCACAGAGTCAAAAATAGAATCACTAAATGAGTTGCCCTTGAAACTGACCGATCTACAACTACAAGTAAATGAACTTACGTCAGAAAACGACGAACTGCGTAAGCGGATTGACAAAATTGAAGAAAACCAGAGAGATAGAAGTCTTATGCTTAGTGGTGTCGAAGAAATAGACTGGAATGAACCCGTGAAGACCAGGGAAAAAATAAACGATGCACTCTGGAGAACACATAATTCCATGAACGAGACTGAAGGCAAGGCATCTATTTCAGCAGTCCCAATTAACAGTTTCCATCGATTGGGGAGATTCAGTAAAGACAAACCAAGACCTATAAAGATCGAATTTGCCATGAAGCAGGATCGTGATAGAATATTGATCAACAAACGCGACTTATTAAGAGGGCACTATGTTGACGAAGTGTACACTGAAGAAGTCCAAAGAGCCAGAACATTCCTGCGACCAATCTTAAAGTATATATCCGACAAGCCAGAATACAGAAAGAAGTGCAAGCTCGACAAAGATCAATTGATTATCAAAGGAGTCAAGTACAATCGCAACACATTATCATCCTTACCATCAGATATCAACCCTGTACTAGCCTGCCAGCGCCAAGACGAGGACACAACTGTGTACTTCGGGGAGCATCATCCACTGTCAAATTTTCACATAAGCCCATTTGAACATGAAGAAACGATGTTTAATTGCGGAGAACAATTCATCCAATCGACCAAAGCAAAATTCTTTGGCGATAGTGAAACCGAAGAATATATATTGGCAGCGCAAACCCCACAAGAATGTAAAAGACTTGGCAAACAGATCAAAGGATTTGATAAAGACGTATGGGCCGCTAATGCCCTTAAAGAATCGGAACCAGGTATAAGAGCTAAATTTGAACAGAACTCGCACTTAATGGAAATATTACACAGCACCGAAAACCGTACAATAGCAGAAGCCACTACTGATACTGTGTGGGGGACCGGACTACATTTAAACCATACCGACACCTTAGATGAATCAAAGTGGGTAGGGAAATCCGACAATGGCAGGGGAATTATGTCCACCATCTTAATGGGCATCCGCGACACTTTTCGCTGACATTTTCAGTCAACACAAAAAACTGCAGCCCATCACCAAGAGTTTGTAGCAGTAACCATTGGCGATACCTATATCACCAACAATTGCAAGTAAGCACACTCATCATTGTCTAATTTTCACACCAGCCAAGTGTTTGTATTCGTCCACAACATATGCTACTCATCAGGCATATGGGTAGGTCTCATGACCATGTATATAAAACTTTGTGTATCTGTATAGTTATTATATTTACTGTCTGTCAATGTCTTATTTGTTTGATAACTGTTGCATCCATAATAGTACATACAGGTTGCCTATTTGGGATCAATGTGTTTCTCTAAGCAAGATCATCCACTTTTCGATAATTTAAAGCGTCCATTAAATTATGCGGACAATGATATGTGGAATGATAGATGTGGGTACAAGGACGTAGAAACTGTGGTAAAACTAAACCCAACCCAAAACAACCTAACAATAATGCAGTTAAATATCTGTGGAGCTGTAGGGAAAAGAACTGAGTTGAATGAACTAATGGCCAATCTTAATAGAAATGACAGTTGCATGGATGCACTTCTCTTATGTGAAACTTTCTTAGATAAAGTAAAGGCGGAAATATTTCAAATACGAGGGTATGAGGCCGTTCACAAATTTAGAGAAAATCGCAGAGGTGGAGGTGTCAGTATATTAATTAGAAATGAGGTCAAATATAAAGTTAGGACCGACATAAATGACTTAAAATTCGAGTCGTTTGAACACTGCTTTATAGAAATTAAAAGCAAAGTTAATAAAGAACCAATCATCTTGGGCTCCATGTACAGACCCCCTAATACTGACCAGTCTATTTTCCTTCGAGAATACACAAAACTGTTAGAATTGATTAAGGCTGAAGATAAAAAGGAAGTCGTTATTGGTATCGATCAGAATATGGACCTACTCAAATGTAGTTCACATACAAACACTCAAAATCTAATTGAGCTCTCTGAGAAATATAAACTATTACCAACTATAACCCGCCCAACACGAATTTGTAAAAGTACCGCCACATTAATCGACAATATATACATATCTGATCGGTTACAGACTAACTTTAATTCGCATATCCTAGTCACTGACATATCTGACCATCTACCATGTATATCAGTACTAAAAGGAGCCGCTATTAAGCGGAAGGAGCCTCTTAGTATAAATGGCCGATTGATGACTGACAGAAAAATTAGTAAGATCAAAGATCTATTGTCTGACATTACGTGGCAGCACAGAATCTTAACAGAGCCCGATCCTAACATTGCATATCAGCTGTTAAGTGAACAGATTAGGATCACTCTTGATAAGGTGGCACCTGTCAAGCAAGTGACTATTAGTGCGAATAAAAGATCGATTGAGCCGTGGATGAATGACGCGTTGCGTGCGTGCTTAAAAGAAAAAACGAGATTGTACAAGCTGACCCTTTTACCTTATTCAACTGATACAGACATGGACAATTACAAGAAATACCGAAACATATATAATCAAACAAAACGTGACGTTAGACTATCATACTATCACCAGCAGTGTACATTACATCGAAGTAATACTAAACTATTATGGAATACTATTAACAATGCTATTGGCAAAATCAGGGATAAGACCAGTTGTATTGAATACTTAAAAGTGGGAGGAATAGATATATACAACCCTACTGATATTTCTAACGAATTTGCTAAGTACTTCTCCACAATTGGTGAAAACCTTAGTAAAAAAATATCTGACCCGAAATTGCCAGTCAGCACATATTTGAAAAGGATGAATAGGAGTCTACAGACCCTGTTTCTAACACCCTGTACACCTTTTGAAATTCATAAATATATCAAACAACTACCAAATAAGTCTAGTAGTGGCTATGATAACATCAGTAATATTTTATTGAAGAAAATAGGACCCGATATTTTAGCACCCCTTACCCATGTCTTTAACCAATCTCTGAAACTAGGAATTTTTCCGACACAGATGAAATTGGCCGAGGTCGCTCCCTTGTATAAAAGTAAAGAGATATTCTATACTAACAACTATAGACCAATATCATTACTTCAAACAATATCGAAGCTCTTAGAGAAAACTGTGTATACAAGACTATATGAATTTGTTGAATCTAACGCACTTTTATACACCAGTCAATATGGGTTTAGAAAGCACCGCTCCTGTCAAGATGCTATTATAGAGTTAACGAGCGAAATTATTAAAGAAAAAGAACTAGGGCACCATGTATTAAGTATTTTCTTAGATCTTTCGAAAGCCTTTGATACATTGGAACACGAATTGTTAATAAAAAAATTAGAAATATATGGTATTAGAGGAAATAGCTTGGACTGGTTTAAAAGCTATTTAACAGACCGGAAAATACAAGTTAAATGTTCTACCGCATCTAGCAACGAAATATTACTCTCAGACACCTATGACATCACTTTTGGCTGCCCACAAGGGTCTAACCTGGGCCCCCTACTTTTTGTCCTGTTTAGTAACGACATATATCAAATTGTAGAAGACTGCAAGCTAATATTATTTGCAGACGATACAACTATGTATTTCTCACATAGAAATAAAAACTATCTAATTCATTGCATTAGCCAGGACCTGATGCGACTTGCTGACTGGTTTAACGCCAATAAACTGTCACTAAACGTCAGTAAGACCGTATGTATGGTCTTCGATTCGGACGGCTACCCTGATTTAATCTTAAATGGGTATAAAATACCTGTAGTTAAAAACACAAGGTTTCTAGGAATAAATCTAGACGACAAGCTAAATTGGCATGACCATTATACTAAAATTTATAATAAACTACTGCTCAACTCCAGAATGCTACAGCTGTGTCAGAATATTTTTAACGAAAAAACTAAGTTAATGATTTACAATGCCCACATTATGAGTCATATACAATATGCACTAGTAGTATGGGGGAGTTTAATGAACTTGGCCCAATCAGATAAGATCTTGAAATTGCAAAAAAAGTGCGTACGACTAATAGTGGGTGCCTCGAAAACAAGCAACATGGATTGCATATTTAAAAAACTTGGGATCTTGAAATTTAAAGACTTAGTGGAATTGGAAACACTTACTTTAATGCATGGTGTCCGACTTCGCCTATTACCTCAACCTGTAATCAAAACGTTTAAATCAATAGGTAGTAAAACGACGGGTGTAAAGTCACATAAATATAATACTAGGTTTAAAAATGTGCCTAATATAATGGCACATGGGTCAGACCTCTACAACAAGAGCTTCCTTTGTAAAGGACCGTCACTGTATGTGAAAACCAAGATTAAAAATCTAGCTAAAACTCCGATACATTTATTTAAAAAACAAGTTAAAGTAGACATCCTGGCAAGGTATTGAGTGTATTTCTAGTATGCACGAATACAATGTTCTCCGCCCTATTACAAATGTTAAAACTATTTGGGTTTTTAATGACTAAAAATTATTAGTATGCACAGAAAAGGCACGTGTGATGGAAAACTAGACATGATTGAATATGAGGTGCGTAATCGACATCCCGCGAAAAAAGTGTGGATGAGACCGTCAAAATGGCGCAGACCATGCCGTGTTCAACCACTGCGACATTTTCGCCAAATATGCCAGACGACCAAAATCTCAGGTATATTCATAGCGTCACAAAGTTCCCTGAACGTTTGAGGATTAACATTATGGAGCTTGGTACCCATGCCGTGTACCAACAGAACAGTGTAAGATATCATTGCGATTTCGATGGTGACGCGGAGGTTAACCAACACATGTTTCAAATATTTGCCATGCACTTAAACCGAAGCATTAGTTCACTGAGGAATCAGTTCGATCAATATACACAGGTGTTCTCGACGGTTTTATCGTCAGTTGGCATAAAATTGCTCAGCTCTAAAGGACAAAGCTACGAACAGTGGCGTGCACCGATAGCGAAGGGGAAAACAAAAGGGGACGAACTCACATTGTACATATTGTGCCGCATGTTAGGACTCCATTGTATCGTTGAGTTTAGTGACAGTCATTGGACCACGATTGCTGATGTTTCCCATCGTGAAATTGCTATAATGTTGTCGGACATTCACCTCGCCTTTGTCGGTAGGAACTGCTTTTTACAATTGATTAAACGTCAACGTCGCTTAACACACGAAGAGCGTGTACAACCACATGTACCACGTGGACTATTACAGACACTGGGGCACATACATGTTGTAAAGCCAACAAAACGTAACGCACTTGGTGACCCCATCGATTTAACTACAAAATCACGTGAACCGACTCCACCAGCACCGGTACAACATGTAGACGTCAGCATACAAACTTCACCACTGCATTCATCTTCAGGAAGTGACATTATGCCACATCTCTCGCCGATTGCGCAAGACATTATAGATGATTCTATGAGTGATGATGATCATGGTGAGCCACCAAAATTAAAACCTGACATTATGCTGAAACCACAATTAATAACAGAACAAAACAAATCGCCGTGTTCAGATGTGAACGACAGTAGTGGGAGTGAGTACACACCGAGTTCTGTGGTAAATAGCATCGATAGTGATGATGTTAACTGGAGTGAATCCGATCTAAAACCGTTATTAAACAAGGATCGAAAGCAGAGTGACGACGATTGGAATCTATCGGACCTGGAACCCTTGGTAAAACCAGATACGAGAATAATTGGAACAATAACACCAGTTAAACATAGGCAGGTGGCTAAAAAATCAACTGCCAAACCCAGTGGAAGTTTTAGGATCGTGCGTTATAGCTATGGCGGAAAAAAAGGCCGCCCACGTATCTTCTACTGTCTGGTGTGCCAAACAAAATGTA
>JBCAUI010524442.1:0-11687 GCA_038406195.1 Haplosyllis anthogorgicola | reverse complement strand
ATCTTGATCAAGGCCATGATTGTTGTGGCGTTAAAATAGGAAGACCCCATCAATTCTTAGAAAGAAAGTGGCGCGCGATAACAGTAATGAAATCAAGATAATTTAGGTAACATCTATTTACATCTAAGACAAAATGTTTTAGCGAGAAAAAATGTAAGCACAAGAAAACTTGGTTTAAAATTTGAACGTTATGATTTACACGAAATATCGCCGAGTGACTATTCAGGCACTGAATGTAATTTGTCATGGTTGATCACCGTTCTATTCTGAGAAACTTTGAAGCACAATTTAAGAACCTGTTCAAATGAAATAAAAATAAATTAAGCGTCAAAAATCCTGAACATAGCGCCTTCCTTTTGATACATTCGGTGGTTAACTGTCAGAGGTGGAATTATATTTTCTGTTTTTCATGCTGGTAATAAAGATAACATGGTTTCCCATCGTTAGTGACAATTCCATGACCCAATGGGTCATTATTCCCGACTTTTCTACCTACAGGGCAGATGTCTGGTCAATTTAGATTCTGATTTCCATCTGAATTTAAGATATAATAAATATTCCGAAGCCCAAAACCTATTTCGACGTTAAACACCGCAAAGAAGGACGCATGGTAAAAATATGTCTGTCGCATGTATGATTCTCGCAATTTTTTATCACCTTGTCACTTACCATGCAAGTTTACTCTCAGCTTCACAATTCGTTATTAAAAACAGATATGATATGGATGTCAAGTGATAAAATCATGTTTAAATTACACCATTTACCCTACTAAAACATCCGCAGCCCAAAACAAAACACAGCTGTTAATGCGACTTAATTTTCAGAACAGATTTCAGGATTTCAAAAAGTGTACAATCTGAAAAGTTAAACATCGCGTGCCGTTAAGGATGACCTTTCATAATGTGTCGTCGCACTGTCTGTGCACTAATGACAGATTTGACTGATAAAAAGTGTAATGGCATTGGTAACTTCTGGTAGGTTAGACATAGATTGCATAAGCTTGCAAGTAGAGCTAGGGCGAGTCATCAGATATCCGATGAATCGATCGGCAGGGCTTAAATCGGCGATCATCGATTTTAAATTTTTCATCAGATCATTCTCCTAATTTGGGCATAAACCTTTCATATTGAATATTTTTCATTTTAATGCCTACAAAGCTTTCAAAATTGAACATATATTCAGTCTATACTCTCATATTGATCACCTATATATTTTTAAGCAATGTATCTGGTGTCATTATATATTATTAACTACCTATGCTAAGGAACAACAACAGTCAAAAGCTTGATTCCTTAAAACGACAGGAAAATATGACACACTTCAAGCCAAATTTTAGTAGAATATGCACAATTAAAGATGGCAGCTGATACATCGATCATCGATCGATTTTAAGCCACCGATCATCGATGACAATCTATACCCGATGCTCCAGCTCTACTTACAAGGTCTGTTCGCCTCAGAACATTTAACGACTACACTGAAGGGTACATATGGACCGTCAGCATTTAAGACTGGAATCCTTGACCCAACTTGACCTTGATATTGATTACATATCCTGAGTGTCAAGCACGATTGACTCCCTCCTTGGCCCTTGTTATCTCTTTGACACCTTGAGAAATCGAACTTTATCGTTTCTGTGGTGAATTAAAGCTGAAAAACAATTTGGGTCTACCAGTAACGATCTCTGTGTGAATCTTTCCTTCTGTAGTATAAACCTAGCTTTCTTCAAAACAAATTGGCATAATCCGTACAAAATCAGGATACTGAGTCGTCAGTTTATTATTCAAGGTTTATGTCATATCACGTTTACAAGCTGGATTCAGTCAATAGCACCCGATGCTGTAATGTCTCGAATGTGATACGAATTTAAAACAACCACAAGATCTGTACCAGAAGTTTTTGCGGCACATGTATTTAGTTTCCAAATTTACATCTGCTGAATTCTTTTCAGATCATATTCGTAAACATAACACTGTTTCAAGAATGGCACTCTGTGGAATGACAAGTGATCACATTACAACAGCAGCAATGTAAACTCCTTTTTAGTTGGTCAATCATGTTACGCAATGTTATCTAACAAAAGTTGAACAGTCTCTGACTTGGTAGAAATGAAAGAACAAAATTAAGGCTGAAACACGGAGGACATGACTTTCTTGGAGCATGTTAGATTTGTGAACAAAATTAGTCCTCAAGGTGATTTATTGAAAGAAATAGTCCCCATTGAAAGTAGTAAACTTATACTCATAATATTTTACAAGAAACAAATATTGGATAGGTTTATCCTTGTCGTCATTTTCAATCAGGTCTAATTTTAGATTTAAATAAACAAATATATGCTGTGACAATAGTGTACTAACGTGTTCTCACCACAAGAGTATTGCTTTGTTTTGTGTTCTGTTTGACTGCCGTTTCATAATTCTGGTCTTGGACAAAGTACCATTAACTCATCATTCCCGTCCCCATGGATTTATTCTCATTCGTTTTGTTGATAAAGCTCTGTCGTTAAATGCTAATAGAGGTTTAGCTAGAATAAGATTGTCACTGGGGTAATTCATTAGACTCATCCCAGCCGCCATGCCGCCCAATTATGGCCTCCATTTTCGTAATCAGTCACCGTCTCTAGAACGATACTTGTAATCATTATCTCTGATTGGTAAATAAGTAACGTCCTGTTTTAACCGTTCTGTACGTGAGCTGTGTAAACTCTCTCTCTCTCTCTCTCTCTCTCTCTCTCTCTCTGTCTGTCTCTCTCTCTCTGTGTGTGTGTGTGTGTGTGTGTGTGTGTGTGTGTGTGCGTGTGTGCGTGGGTATGTTTGCGACAGGTGAGTTCCTGTTTAAATCAGATTTCACCTAATTTCACTTTGATAGTGCAAAGGGCTGAAATATACCCCCATCAAAAGTGAAAAATTTTACAGAAGTCCGAAAAATGTTTTTTTTAATTTTTATTTATTTATTTTTTTTATACAAAAATCTCCCTTGCCAAATGAAAAAGACTTTAGCGCAGTGAACTCTGTACGAGATAAACAGGAAAAGTTTCTAATTTATCAACGTCTACTCAGGAGAGCTGCTTTTGTATCAAGTGGTTCCCTATTGTGCCTTTGACAAATAGGTGGGCACAATCCCAAGTTAATATTGAGATGTGTAAATTGATATGAACAAGGACATAGTATAAGTCCATCTGTCATTGTCCACTTACGCTTCCCTTGTCATCCCCACTCTATCATTCTTGTAATCAAAAATTCATATGGAATGAAATTTATTTGCCTTTGCCCACTGTAGGGGCATTGCAATTTCGGTTTTTCTCTCCAAATCTATAATCATTCAATTTTTGGTAAACGTTCATGGTGTAATGACTGTAATCATGTGCACGATTGCTTCCAATAAAACCGAACTCGAGTGCCGACAGCAGGATTTCCTCTCATCGTATTGTAGTAAATCATATTGCCTTCTGCAATCAGATGCAATTCACTTCAAGAGCTCATATTGCCCAAGTAAAAATCTGTGCTAAATGGAAGTTCTACGCAGTACTCGTACTGCATGGTTAGCGAGTGAATGCATTTGATGTGTTCTGAGTAGTCAGCTACGAACGAAGATTTTGAGGGTTCTTACAACATATTATAGCAGCGTGGAACCTCTTATTTTCCTTTATGAATTTAGGACGCACTTCCGAAGTAAAGATAGCTCGCCTCTGTTTTAGAATAATCCTGCGAAAGACTACTTTTCTTACATGTAGCTTCAAGACTCAGTCAAAATTCAAGCTTGGGCCTCGGTTTACAGAACTTTCCATCATAGCTTCGGTTGGATATTTGATAATGAATATCTCTTGTAAGTGCTCTATGCAATAATACTATTGAATAATAAATTCAATTATGCGGAGAGATGTCAAAATTGATGTCTCTGTAACGTTCAGTTTCATGAATAATATCCGAGGTTTCTTCGGTTTCTTTTCTCTTTTAATTTCCTTTCCTGAACGATTTTGTGTTCACTGATACGACTTTATAAAAAATGTAACCATGTGCTGACATGTTGGTCAAGTTATTTATCCCTTTCCTCATTATAAATGTTTCATTTAATTGACGTTTCTGCTGAATAACTTAGCCCAAGAAAGGATTAACCTTTCACTGTTGCCAAAAACAATACAAACACACAGGAGGAACACATAGAAAACCATCTTTATTCTCACAATATGCCCAATACAAATCCAATCCAATATCGACGTAACTCTGGCCAGGTTGTTTTATACTTTTGTACAACATCAGTACACAATATCGGATCAAAAGTTTAACACGGTATCTCATGGGGAGCTGCTTTCTTTTTTCCCTCATCTACACAACTGATACGTGATCATTCAATACGTCACTGCAGAGGTGATACCAAATTGGAAAGAATAAAGGCATTCTGACATCAATCTTTTCCAGGGTATTATTGTGTATCGTATAGAATACTCCAGCGTTTCCACATAACATCACGTCTTGCTGTGAGGCTGCTTCAATAATACCAGATTCCCTGTCCAGCAGAACGTGATATGAATCTGAACCAGTAGATGTCGGGAGATCTGTTGTTAAGGTGAATAGAAAGGCATTCCTGATCAATGAAGTGGAACGAATCATTTTGCTTTGCTCTCGGATATTCCCTGTGATGTCACAGCTGGGTATACCCCTGACATCTGTGCATGTGCATATCCCAATCTAAATGAATGCATGTTTTTTTTTAAGTCAGAAATGCCTCTATAATATGTGAAACACCACAACTTTCTATTCTTTATGGTTTGGCTAACATTAGACATCTCAGAAGTGGGTTTTTATCTAATACCCAATAATTGGAGACTTACAAAAACACATCAAAATGGGGTTTAAGCCATACACAAAAATAGCATTTAGTGTAGATGAATTTGACAAAGGGGAACTGAATATATTATTTTTGTTACTCAGTTTTTCTTTATTTGTGAAAAGATTTGTCACTAGTTAATAACATGTAAATTAGTATCATGAAATGATGTATTTTTGGGTAAAATTTGAAAACAAGCAGTGAAGGTTTACTTATCTAGAAATGACTTTTACTGATTGACAATGCTTTTCAATGGACTTGAGGTACTGATTACCACATTAAATGCTTTGGTACTCACATTCTACACAGAGTTGAAACCTTTTAGCCCAAATATGGCTTTTTAGTAATATTTTCTTTCATATAGACTGCCTTCCGAAGTAATACTGCATGCATTTCAAGTTACCTTAAGTGCCTGCCCCTGTTAAAACAGGGCCTTCAAGTGTTTCAAGTCACCGGAGCTCCTCGAAGAAATTTCCAGATTCGCTACTGAATATTTTCTTGTTGCTGATTTTTTTTCTGACATTGATGAAAAAAACACTTGTTATATTGTATCTATAGTAACGTTCACTTGGGAAAAGCATTTAGTGTCGGCATTGCACTTGGAGAAAATAAAGAACAGGTGGATCTTGCACATAATCAAAACCCAAGGTGGTAATCACGTTTTGTTGCTGACGGTAGGTTATGCTGTGCTTTTTCTGCAAAGCTTGCGCCGTCACCTAGTTTTTGGCTGCGCTGGCTTCGCAATAGCCCAGTGTGCTGGTGCTTATCTGCACTGGCTTGCTACGGTCAGCAAATTAGCCGTGCGCTAACTCTCTAATTAATTCCCTGACCTCTTTCCTTTCTCTCTTTGATTGACAGAGGAGGAACTGCCCATAGACGCGTCAGGGTGTTACATCTACGCGGACAGGTGTAAGAAGCAGGGTATTGTTCCCGTCTCCTACCTCGTCAGGAACATGGGAGAGGGCAACTTCAGGATGCGGCATCACTACCTCGGACCTCACGGCACCAAACCACTCGCACACGCCCTCAAGGTGAAGCCTTTTATTTTTAAATCAATTTGACTTTGTTGCACTGCTGAGATTTTCAAAGAGCTTTGCTGGAAAAAAATAACTTGATCCCCACAGAAAGCCAGACACTTCAGTACCAATAGAATTAGATGTGTAGTCTCTGTTTTCCTTTCGTCGCTCATGGAAAAGCTTCTGATGGATCTTTTGGCAGATAACTAGTTTGAGCACTGTGGCCTTCATGCTGAGATATTGTTTGTATCTGCATGCTTACATTTTAAATATGTACTCTGGTGTACAAAAACACATTGACAACATGGCTCTCACGTTATGAAAATTCTGTGTGATAATAAATTGGATTGCCCAACACCCTTAATCTTGACCTTGGTTATAACCGAATCACCTTGACCTTAATGAATGACCTTGGACCTGTTTCAGCACAATACAGTATGTGAGGAGATAGACATCAGTGATAACTACATGGATCAAGAGGGAGCCTCCGCTCTGGCTGATATGATGAAAGAAAACATGTTCATCGTCAGTCTGGTATGTACGGCAATTCTTCCGTGGAACTAAATGATATACAGACAACAAAGTTCAGTGCAGGAAATCTTATTTTGTGTTTGCAAGCAGAGTCTGCGTACAAAATGGGAGGATTCGTAAACAGGAGGTTTTACTGTATATTGATTGTACAGTAAATTTCACAACCAGCAGGGTAAGAAGTGCAGCTTGTACTTACTGCCCGTCAGGTGCCACAGTTGTGGGGAGGCAGAAAACTCCAAGGACTTTACCATTGTAGTTCAACACACCATCACATAATTTTAGCTATAAAATCGCGCTTTGCAAGTTACTTTTTGTACCCTCATGTTCCTCCCTTTGTTCGAGCATCATCATGCAGTTTTTTTTGTTCGGCATCTTCATGCTTGTTCAGTGTACTTTAAGCTATCTTCTATCATAAAGGCAGATAACATAGTATATTTCCCTGTAATGAAGGACACTTTATTCAACATTGGGACAGTTGCAGAGCTTTAAATTTCTTCCAACAACTCGGGATAGATTTAATTTGAATTTCTGGATATGCCAATATAAAATTTATATGGTGCTACTTTCTACTGCTATATATTTGCTATTGCCATGATGATAGAAATAAGTAAATCATGGTCGAGAGAATTTCCTGAAATGTATCACATTTTACGAACAATAGAATTCCACGCTGTTTCTTTACTCGAAATCGGCAAAGCATGAACTTCTATTGTTCCGAAAATGCAGAGGTATTTTCTGCGCTGTTTTCACTCATTTATCAGTCTTTACCTCACTGTGTTTATTTTCACTTCCAGGATGTTTCCAACAACTTCATACGTTCAGAAGGTGCCAAGGCGTTCTCCGAAATGTTGAATGAAAATACGACTTTGAAAACTCTTTCACTTAAAGGTACGATTTTCTGTCGGATAAGGATCTCGATTTCCCTTCAGTTACATATGTTTAACCCCTTTGATACCTAGGGCAGTGCTGCGCTCCTCTGGCCCCCTGGGTCATATTTGGAGCCAGCAGGACCCTCAGGACTATATTTAGCCCAAAAGTGAGGTTTTAGAAGTAAGCGTAAATGGACTGGGCTTTAAAAAGTAGCCCATTTTTTGTGCTGTCCCCCCTAAATAGGGATTAATGGGGGTCACAGGGGGCAGCGCCCCCTCATCTCCAAGCAAAATCTAATGTTTTCAAATCTTTGAGTGTGTAAATCTAGAGGTATCTACAATTTGGAATTGTCTCATGGTCAACACAGCAGAGGACCACCCTCCCTAACTGCCTGGCATCAAATAAGGTCCCAGTCAGTGAAAACACTAACACAAGTAACAATTAAAGTTACACTTTTGAGGTAAATTTGGGAAAAATCAAGGGTGTAAGCCATCTTTAAACAAGTGTAGTGGCCATCTGGTGACCAGCTCACAAACCAAACCCAGTGCTGTTGAAAGCCCTATGTGTAACCTGCTGACCCATGCTTAACACATAATTCTCGTAACATAACTTAATGGTGAGAAAATGAATTCATCAATCAAATCAATTAACAGACAGCCTGAGGAATATTTATTTCTTTGTACATAACTTAATGGTGATCACTGCCTTTGATTAGCATGCCCTCATTTCTCCCCTCAAAAAGCATCATTTTGCAGGAACCCAGGGTATCGAAAGGATTAAACATTGATACATGTAGTACATTTCGTTGCAGTACATTTATAATTGAAAGTGTTGATGTACATGTCTTTCATAATGCTTGCAAGAGAGACAAAGAGCCACATAAATAATGATTTAGTTATGTGTGCCGCTATCTAGTTCCAGAACTTTTGAACCGTTTATGTTTTGATAGTGGTACATCTTGGTAATATCTTGGTCAAGTTTTATTATTATATCTTCTAGTATTTGTGGGAACAAGGTCAAGGAAAATTAGATTTTTGTTTTCCATGAAATTTTTCTGAAAAGCATTCTTGTTATTTAATAAATTAAGTGCAGTGAGACATTTTGAAAGGGCATTCTATTGAGAAGCCACCCCTAATTTTTTTCCAGAAATTTATTTTTCTCGGTATTTCATGTTCAAATGCAGTACCCATGCACGTTTTTCACTGATTTTACGGTCATTATAGGGTGAAATTTGTTTAAAATCTACTGCATTACGCAACTTTTAATTTTTCATGGTGGAGTAAATACAAAAATTATTTTGTTAGTAGGTATTATGGAGCAAACATGTACTTTGAGCAGAAATGACACGCAAGTGAGAAATGCTTGAACACTTTGACAGCTAACAGTAATTAACAGATTATTGTTGACATCCCATTTTTTAAGATGTAATAAAAGTTACCATTTTTTTTAGAAAACAAGAATGCCTTTCATTGCTGTGACCTTGAACTTGACCCAATACCTAGGTACTCGAGCTTGATCTAGATATTATAAAGATGTACTTAAGTTCAGTGTCAAGGGGGTCAAAAGTTATAGGCCACACACACACACACACACACACACACACACACACACACAGTATTTACCCGAATTGAGGCACCCATTGCAAAGACCAAATTATAAAGGGGTGCTTCTTTAAAAATAATTGATAAACCTAACTTAAATTGTGGCTCAACATAAAATTTATGTAGAAATTGACATGTATTAAAACAGTAATCATATTGAAAGATCAGCTCTAATGATTATACAACTAATACAAGATACTGAAGAAATAAAACCGTAAATACGTGTTCGACCAGAAAAGTCTCAAAAAGAAGGGGGTTAGAGAGGATGCCCCAATTCGGATAAATACGGTACATACATACACATGGCTGAAAACATTACCTTCCCGCATACGTGGTCATTAAAGATATGGTATGACCTTTTTGTATGGACACTCCTTATTTATAGTCGACTTGATCTCAAGAAAATCTTGACCTTTCGAAAGGAAGTATTGTATCAACAGATACTTAATCTCTACATCTGCAATTGACAGAACTAGCTAACAATCCTGCAATTGACATGCAAGTTTTGCCTTTTGAAACCGTCTCAAACTGCATATATCATGAACTAATTGTACTTTAAACGGATCTGACCATTTCATGCTTTCAGATAAAAGGCCAAGTACTTTTGTGACCAAAAACATTTGTGCAAAATTCATTCAAACTACATTCTGCTCATCATGATATCTACACAGTTTGAAAATGATTTACAAAATATTGAAACTACTATGCCCTCTTTGAGTCAATTGCAAGATGTTTAGGAAATTCCATCAATCGCAGGTGTAGTGATTCAGTATGAACTAATTGAAGACTGGCAACCCCGAGTATGCAATATCAAGTTTTGATTATAAAGGTCATTGTGGAAAGTACAAGGTCGTGGAGATAAAATTACATATATACAGTAGAACTCCTCTTGAAAGGGCAGCAAATATTTGAAGGTAAATTGCCCATAAAACGGGGAGTGCCCTCTCAAAAGGGTTTTAATACTCCATGAAAAAGTTGTTGGCTCGACTTTAAATCAACTTATCATGAAACAGTTTTTCAAAATGAGCATGCTTTTATGAAAAATGAACACTATTGACATTCAAATATTGTATATCTGTAATTATTTTGGAACAACTGTGGTCATTCTACTAACAATTATCATATCATTGTGTAAACTTCTTGTTTGTACCTTGTAGTAATATTGGGAAAAATCATTGTTTTAAGAATTTAGGTAATCTTCTGCCCTTAAAATGTGCCCTTAAAATAAGCATGAAATACTGGAAAATGTATAAAAACTTGAATGAAAATTGCCCGTGTAACTGGTGTTCCCGTTCAAAAGGGTGCCCTTCCAAGAGGAGTTCTACTGTACTAATTTTGGCTGATTTGGGACTAATGCCAGAGCCTCTAGAATGGGGCATTGTCGTTGTTGCCATTGGGAGGACTCGATTTACACACTCTCAGAGTGCTGGAGTACTCGTACTCTGGTATCAGAGTGAACATCAAAACGAATGATCTGCTCGAATTTCAGAGCATCAGCTGAATTCTCCAGTCTACTAAATCTTAATTTTAACATTTAATATTTTGAGACTTCATGAAGAATGTTTATGAAGAATCTTTTCAACTTAATTCAACAAAAATACATAATTATGACTCAACAACATATTTTCTATGACTTTTACAGTAATATAGGGATGGGACTATTTTTGATGTAATGCCCTCCAGGAATATCGATAGGGAATGAGCTGTAGTGTGTGTCAGTGGATCAGCCTTGTAAAAACTATATTCCCAGGCTCTCATTCCCAAGTATCTCGGTACATGGATCTAGTGTTAATTTCGTGTCACATGGTACTCAAAAAAGTCGCTCTTTCCATATTTTATCTAAATATCTCGAAAATCCATTTTCATTGCATTTTATGCAGAGTGTGAAGAGTGGCAACAGTATGATGCAATAATGATTCCACCCAAAGAAAGACAAGGTTTCTGGTCGAAGGTTAAGGGAATTTTCCAAGTCTCGGATCCTTTTCTTTATCGTGTGGAAGAAGAAATCGTGGCGGCAACATTAAAAGTTTTGCCCGACCCAGATATAGCTCTATATGACGAGCTCGGTGGGACTGGCCAAGATGTCCTGGATCAGGTGTGCCAAGTGCTGCTGTGTATCGAACTTCAGTATGGAGGAAAATTCATTGCAAAGGTAAATGCTTATTTGTCATACTTAATTGTATCGTTGGTCTTTTTAGATAAAACGGAAAAACCTTGGTTAAGTAATTTAAAGTTGAATGAATTAATTGTGTTGCAGATTGTGGCAAACTTTGTCAAACCACATCTTGAAGTGTTGACTACAGGAAAGTTTGATCCTGAAAAGCGAGTAATTCTTGCATTGCTCATTTCGTACCTGCTGGTCAGGTATAGCACACATCTCCTTACAAAGGACATACTTGGGACACTGTGTGAAAATCTGTTCCTGCATCCAAATGATGAAAAAGAAGTCTGCTTAGGCTGGAATCTCATAACCGAAAAACATTACTCCAGAATGACCGGGTAAGACTTTAGTATTACACCCTGTTGATATGGCAATTGTGTGATCAATATCTCCAATAAATTACAGTTTTCTTAAGTGCTTTTAGAAACTGTCCGTGATTTCAAAATTTATGTAATCATTTTAAATCAAACCAAAATAATTTGTAAACATTTTTATTGCATTTTAACAGAGAACTGACGGGAGTTTTGAAAATAATTGCGGAGTACTGTATTCCACCACACACAGCAGTGCAATCAAAGTGGCTTTTTTTAGTGCCGCTTATACATTTTCTTGAAGGAAGTTCTAAACCATATCACAATTTACCGTTGTCGAGTGACCACAGGGCAAGAGATGGTAGCTGGT
>JBCAUI010524431.1:0-11689 GCA_038406195.1 Haplosyllis anthogorgicola | reverse complement strand
TGGAATTGTCCACTCCCATACCTGGGAGATCAGTTTCATCGTAATTGAGATCATCATCGCTTGTGGAAACCACCCAAGATTTGGAGAGTCCTGGTGGAGGTTGAATCGGCATTGTAGTGTTTAGTGGGATGTTGTTTGGGCTAGTGAGAGTAGATGCCATCTGAGTAGCTTCACAGACCAACCTGGCCACTGCCTCCTGCAATTCGAGCCTACTCACTAGGGGCCCGGGTGTTGCAGCTCCCTTGGATAGGTTAGCCTGCATTTCGGCCTGTTGGAATCCTGGCACTAACAGCCCAAAGCTGATAGTCTTAAATGGGTTGGGTCTTCTGCTGGGTGGCAGGTCAGTCACCATGACATCTGGCTTTGTGATCACTGCCCCAATCGGTGGCATAGGTTCTCAGTCAGCAAAGACCTCATCGTAGTTCACAAATGGCTGTGGTTTACCTCCTGTCCCATACAGTTCATCCATTAGGCATTCGTCCAGGGTGGGCTGTTCACCCCTGGGCATCCCAGGTCAGCTTTGTACTTTGCCCACAATCAGGCCTCGGTCTTGTCCCTTATGGGGTGCATCAGACATCATGGGGCCTGGTGGCTGTAAAGCTGGCATCTCACCCATCATTTTCTTCAGTTGCTTGCCCTGACCAGTCAGTGTTACCTTGGCAGCCACGACACTCCCAAACAATGGACCAAATATCTCCTGCAACAGTGTAGCAAGATCCCTGCCAAGGGGAAGTGGGTCTGGGGTGCCCGGTGGTGGGTACCGTCTATTTCTCATTCATTCAATGCACTCTGGGATCAAGACATCCATAAGTGGGTGGAGTCTAGCTTGGAACTCCTTTATCGAGTCAGGTAGGTAGCACAGTTGACCAGTCATTTCGTACCTCCTAATGTCACACGTCACATTGTCTTCGGCTGCATAGAGCAGTGCCACCATGTACACAGTCAAACGGTGTCGTACTCGAACACGGGCACCCTCTGGCATGCGCCCTCCATCGTGGCACTCCAGTGGCAGAAAATCTGATACCCAGAGATGTGGAGGTTTGGGGATGTTAAATGGCATATCCACCCCATGCTGTCTGTGGCCTGTAACGTACATATCCCAGGTCATCTCCGCATGGGCGGCTAGCTGGTGGTATAAAGTCAGGCAAAGAGATTGAACAACCAGGTGGGGGTGGTCAGGTCATCAATCCCCCACACCCCGATGTAGGCATCCACAAAGTCCCTAGCTCTTGTTAGGGGGTTTGGCAAACACTCCTTTTGGGGAAGTCCCCCTGGTCGTCATCTCATCTGTGGTCCCTTGAGATTCCCTGGGCAGAGGAAGAGTGTCTTCGTTGTCCTCCCCTTCTCACTGGGACAGCCATCCTGAGCGCTCCTTCCTCTGACCGTGAGAACTAGGCAAGGGGCGGTCATCCACATGGAGGGTGGTCAACAGGTTCAGGTTGACATCATCTTTTACCAGTGTCTTTGGTACGGTCTTCAACGGTTGTGTCCCCTCTGGGATTGTCACTATGCTCTTGAGGCGAGGACTTCCAATCGTAACTCCTTGAGCATCGGTCTCATCAGGAGGTGGTGTTTGTCTGGTCATGGGGTTAGCAAGGTTAGCAGGTCTGTGGGGCACCCTCATAGTGAAGGTGGTCCTGTCATGGATCTGCTGGTCTCTTTCTCAGTACTCCTCATCCTCATCAAGAGCCCTTAGATCTTGGAATGCAAGCACGATTGAGTCTTCACTCCATATGTGGTCAATGCCCATGGCCGGGATAGCCCCCATGATGGAGCAAAGGGTGTCCCTTACAAGTGCTCACCTTGTGGAATACCCATCATACTTCAGGAGCTGGTCCATTTTGCCAAAGATGCTCTTTGGGAGAGCTTCGAGTTCTGCTTCTGTCAAGTCTGGGACTTGAGCTTCAACTTTCTGGGTGTCTCCTTGTTGCAGAATAGCCGGGTCACTGGAGTCATAAATGGTCTTCAAGAGGTCAGGATTAATAAGGGGTTCTTGCCCATGTGATAAAACTGGCCACCCCCATCTCCCGATGAGTCGGACAGGTCCTTGCCTGTGAGGAAGTCAATGAACCCAGCCAACCAGACACCTTTCAACTGACTCTCCCTGGCCCAGGCATCCAGCTTCCCCCGGAGTCACTCCTCCACAATCAGGAGGTTGATCAAGTTTGTCTCAGTGAGGCTTGGGTCTATGTCGGTAATGTAACCAGCTCAAAATCTACCAGCTAGTGTTTTCATAAAAGAATTTGATAACGGCGAGCCGGGCAGTATCAGTTTCAGCCGATACCCACTCTGCCCAGAGTCTAGGAATGGCGGCTGGTAGTTCTGGTTGCACTCGCGCAACATGTTCATCAAACAGCGCCATTTTTTGATCGGACTTAAATTGTTTAAATGCGATTGTGTCTCTCACTGCAGATGGCTGAGAGTGTATTGCCTCTATATTGGCCCTGTCATGGGCCTGGTTGTATGAGTGTCTGTTTTCTGCAAATCACAGGACATCTTCAAGGATCACTAGTTGGGTGCAGTCATCACCCACAGAAGCGGCAATCTGGAGGATGATATCAGCAAACTTGTTCAACCCTTTCTTGTCACTCAGCCGGGTAAATCTCACTTGTGTAGATCCCATGGCTGCGGCCTGCAAAAACAGCACAACTCTGAAATAAAGGTCTAGGGCATTAGTCATGAGGTCCCTGACCTCTCCACCACTGATGCAGCAGTGGGTCACACACATTTTCATCTTATCTTTTTGTTATGGAGACGGCCATGTGACATGGCCATGCCACATGGTCATCTCAGGCTGGTCATCTGATGTGGCTGGGTACACCTTAACTCCTCTGTGGGAGAGACTGTGTACATGGTCGCCTCCCACCCACCATGCGAGCACATCTCTCAGGTAGGTTGGATAGACCACGGCTGCGTTACTCACATGAAGGGGTCTTCGGTTTCTTCAGATGGCTCCATCTTTGATGTTTTCTTGGTGTTTTCTTTGATGTTCTCTCACTGACAGCTGAGCTGGGACTGAGTAGGGAATCCCCACGCAATTCCTTTTATAGGCCCAGTGACATCACTGATGATGTCATTTCAACCAGCCTCATTCTCATTCAACCCTTTCATTATGCAGAGCCCTGCTGCTTTGACCTCATTTCAATGGATGGATTAGGCACGACAGCATGCCCAGAGCTTCTGAAGAGAAGGTAGGTGACTTTTTAAATTATCAGTAGGGGCGGGGGTTATCTTAGCCTTGTGGTCACCTGCAGCCATGGTCTCTGGAAGCAGCCGGCTCTCGACATGGGGGTGTGGGTTAACCTCTGGGGTTTTCCCCCGCATTTCATGGTTATGCTATCTGAGGTTTTCCCTGTGATTGGTGGTTCTCCCAGTTGGGGTTTTATTACTCGACCAGCTCCCCCAGGATTCCTTTGCACCTGGTCACATTCTGTTTTCATCTAGTGAGCCAGCTATCTCAGGATGGTCATCTAATCTTCCTTTTTCATTTTAGAGAATAGACTCTGAGGTGGCACCGACTGCACAGACTATTACTAAGAAGCCTCAAGAAGCTCCCAAACACTCCACTCTCCCTGCTCCTGTTGAGGGGGAGGAACTTTCGCCAAAAAGTGCAGAATTGCAACTAGCTATGTCTATACTAGAGCAGACGATGAGCAGAGCTGGAGCAGCCATGGTGGGTACTGAGGGTGGTGTCCCAGTCCCTCCACCCATGTCCCCCAATGATACTCAGGCACATACTGAGCTGACTGAATGGCAGGTGAGACGAGTGAAGATCCATCACAATCCTTCCCTCATGAATGAACATAACATTAATGACTGGGGTTACATTCGATGTGCCCTGACTGAAGGACCTGATAGACATGGGGAAATTTGGCTGGTACCCAGGATGGCTGGAACTGCCTTGTCCCATGGGCTTCTTCCCCATCAAGCAAGTGGCTCTGCTCATTTCCAGCATTCCTCTTATGGCCACCGGCAAGGTGATTGGCCATGCCTACACCTTGTGCAGGGTACATGTGCACGAAGACCAGCAGACGGTTCCCATCCTGAAGGTGATGCAGTTTATTGACCATGTTGTATCCAAGGTGTTCCCACCCATTGTGGTGTTAGTTCACGTTGATGCTGAGACAACCATAGGCCAGTGGCCCAGGTACTTGAGGGAGCATCAGGCAGTGCCTATCTTCATTCAAATCTGGGATGATGCACAGGTCCCCCTTCTCACATTCACCAGCAAGGACAGTCCCTGCCACCCACTGGACAACATTCTACTGAAGGGCCTGTTCAGCACCATAGACGGTCATGCTGTGATCCCTATAGATTCATACAGCCACCCGGGCTCCCTTACGATGGATGACATCAAGTTGTCATTAATGGAGCCCATCTGACCAGAGTTCATCAAGCCCAAGGGTGACTTCCAAACAGACCTTGGTCATGCTGGAGATGTGTTCCACAAGATCACATTCAGACCTGCACCATCACATGCCCCGTCTGTTGATATTGGTCATCTCACTGGGGAGACATGCTCAACTTTCACACACAGACTCTGAGATGGTTTTTTGAATCGCGGCCCTAAACCCAAAGGTTTCACCATGCCAGCCTCTGGTCCAGCCTTGCAGTATGAACCTGTCAGCACACTGGAGGTGCAGATACTAAATGAGGGCAGAAGAGCCATGCACGACTTCGAAGATGAGATGGACACTATGTGGCTAGCTGACATACAGGCCTCATTCAATCTCAACTCCCTATTCGAAGAGAAGGCCACCCAAGGCAGCCGGGACCTTTGGATGAAGTATCTGGAGGTAGAAGACCAAGAGACATTGGAGATCAGCTGACTCCTCAGGGAGGTAGTTGCCGAGTCCAAGGTCAGCATCACTGTCACCCAACAGGATTACATCCACTGACATCTCAAGAAGGGGGGAGAGTGACTTTTGGAAAGCAAGAGTCAATTTAGTTGCTCATCTGGATGCCATCTCTATAGGTTTAAAATTCTCATGAATTGCACACCAGCCTCTGCCAGATGCTGGAGGCCTACTGCCTATGCTGTCAAATACCAGCTATACCCTTCCCTCCACTGTGTCCGTGGGCATCATATGATGTCTGGAGCATCATAGGGGATGAGGCCCTGTTTGGTTTCCTCCTTCCCCACATCAAGAGTGCCAAGTCTGTGGGTGTTCAGCCCAGGATGGTAGCCAATGAAATGAGGAAGAAGATGCAGGGGGACATGATCTATGTGGACATACCCCAAGGGATACCAGTAATCAGGCCTGGAGCCCAGATACTGGCCTCATCTACCAACTGAGCCCAGGGGGCATGATGACATCCCTACCCTGACTGTCAACAAGTTGCCTTTCCACTTTGGTGTGATCTGGGGATGTGCAGCCAGTATGACCCTTTCGACCTCCAACCTCTTCAGTGGTGTGTTTGGGGAGGACAGTCCCAGGCCCCAGGGTAAGAGCAACTCCCACTTCACCGTCAAGAGTAGCAGGACCTCTACCCCACTGAAGACTGGGGATCCTGACAGAACTGATTGTACCCTGCTCATGGTCACACCCATTGTCCCGCCAACCATGGTTGGTGATGAACCCAAGTCTCCACTGGCTCCTATGGATGATTCCCCCACATGGGGACTGAATGACACAAAGCAGCCAGTGACTGATGACAAAGACACGTTTGATGCTGGGCAAGCAGTCAATGACAAGGAGGTGGTAGATGTGGTTGAGGTAGAGCAGGATGACACCTCCCCAATGAAGAAGTCAGACATGAAGGAGAGATCATCCTTGAGACACAAACACAAACATCGTAAACACAGGAAACACAGCCGGCACCACCACGAATAAGCGTGACAAGTGTGATGACAAATGCGATGACCAGCATGATGATGACAAGAAGGATGACAAGAAGGCAGGGGGTGAGAGGAGCCATCCTGCATCCTACCATCGCAGTCACTCTCAGGAGGCTGCACACCCCAAACCACCAGAGATGTCCACACACACTGGGGACAAGGAGAAGAAGATGTAAGACTGCTCTGCAGTGACCCCTCACAAGGAGCCCTCCCCCTTGTCTGTAAAGAAGCACAAACAGACGGATGCTACACCATCCAAGCCCAAGAAGCACTGCCACTTCTGGGCCTGGATAGACTCTGATGACTCTGACAACAACAAACCTGTAAAGATCAGGGTAGATCCCAATCATCAGATAGCCAATGACAGCTCATCCTCTTTGTCCTCATCCACCTCTTCATCCTCATCAGCATCTTCATCATCCTCTGACAACGAGGACGACAAGGACCACCATCGCTCCCGGAGGCAGAGAGGCCATACCAGTCATAAACAATCATGCTCACACTGCTGGAGAAGCCATTCCAAGCCCAAGGATGGCTCAAAGCCCAACCACAGCCATGACGACCTGGAGAGGGGTGAATCATCCAAAATCCAGACTCCAGCCAAAGCCCCCACCAGCAAGGGTGATGACAGTCAGGTCATTGACCTGGCTGGTGATGACAAAGGTGATGGCCACACTCCTAAAGAACTGGCCAAGATGGAGACACTTCAGTTTTGGGGCTATGACACAGAGTTATCCAACACCCTCCATGACACTTTGCGGGAAGCTGGGCTTCTCGACCCCAAGAACAGCAATGAGAACATGACTGACAACATGATGTTAGCATTCAAGCAGAGTCACCTGGCACACATTCATCAGTTCAAGCTCACCTCCAAGGAAGCATGGCCAGAGTGGGTGAACTTCATGGGGAAAGGCACAGCCATTGACAAGGTCATTCAGAAGTCCCAAATGGGTGCCCATGCAAGCAATACACCCTGCAAGCAGGCCTACATGGTCAACTCACCCTCTGAACTGATGATCGCCATCCTGTTGGGCCCAATCCGCTGCAACCACGCCATGATGAGAACGAAGTACAGCGGGTCGTGGGTGAACATCAAACACCATCACTGCCTGTATTGTGGTGAGGTCAATTCCAATGCACTGTCGTATCTCAGCCACATAGTGGGGAGCCACTACAGGTGTGTCCTCATCTGTGCACATTGTACCAAATGGCCTCCAGCAAATCCAGGCAAAGAGACGCTGATTTTCCCTATATGGAGAGATACATCCTCCCTCATAAGGCACTTCTGTCTCTACCATGGGTACAAAGAAGTGCGGATTGGCATCCGGGCCACAACTTTTGACCTGCCTGACTTCCTCAGTGGCTAGCAGTCAGCTACACCAGCAGTCATCATCGTTCTCATATCACGGACAGCGACATACATCTTTGTTACTGCCAAAGATATTCCAGGAACTCATATACCCCCAATTCTCAGGCATACATGTACATGTTTCTGGCCAAGGCACCTTGCCAATACATATGCATGGACCCCCACATTGCAGCCTGTCCAGCTATGTGCCATCTGTAGTGTTCAGGTTTTTATACTTTTAGAATTAGTTGCATTTTCATATTACCGTTCAGTCATTATATTTTTGTATTCATACTTGAATAAAGAATTGTTCAAAATATGTCCAGCGTATTGGTCATCATTTCATATGTGCCTGTCTGCCCATCAATTGGGTACATAAGTAAGAATAAATAATTGCATAGTATAATTGAGTATAATTCTTAAACATCTAGCAAGTAAACACGGTTGCATTGTGACAAACAACAATAAACAACTGATCATGCGGAAGATAAATATTAAATATTTAGCATCAAGGTCTGTAAACCAGCATCCATGGCTCATGAGCCATGGCACATGGGGTGTGTGGGGGTATGTGTTGGGATGTGCCAGGGTCTTCAGAAGATGTGACCATTTATCAAACCAAGCAGCCATCTGTGGATGCGCCCAGTTGACCTGGTCGACTCACCCCAAATATCCATGCCAGTGCCAAAACAAAGTTTGGTACCCCTCTGGGAAGTGTACTGTTACAACAGCCATCTTGTGGCAGCTGTGCAGTGGCCTCCCATTCCCCCATAAGTTTTCGGTGCCTCCTGGCACCATGTGAATTTGCTGAAGTCATCCATAACTGTGGGTTTTTGTGCATCTGCCCTTGTCCATCTTAGGATTGTCATTTACAGATGCGGAGAGGTTTGGGTTACTAAGCCCCCCCCCCCATCTGGATGACCAGCGCAATAGTTGCTATCCCAACTAATGGGAGTGCATGACTGTAGTTTTCAGTCCATGTCTCCATCAGCCATGTCCACCAGAGTGAGTTCAGAAACATGTCAACTGAATAGTCTGGGGGCTGGGTCTGTGGAGACTGGTTCCATCTGTATGGTGAATGCCCCAACTTGTGTCAACATTCTATCTCGGCTACAACTGAGAATCCACTCTTGAGGTGCTGTGCTGGGAGTCCCAGGAACCAGGGCACCCCCATCTAACTCTTGTGGCTTCACTTGCTCATCCTTTGGATATGTCACCTCTGGGTTTTCAACCATGATGACCATGCCACAGACAGCCATGTCCCCACTTAGTGGAATAGCATCACTATTCCCTTTTGAGGTGAGGAACAAAAGATGATTCCGATGTGCCGTCTTTATGTTGCCAGCTGCATCTTTTATATGGTATGCGGGGATGCCATCTGTGCATTGGCTGTCCACCACATAAGGGGTGTCTCCCCACCTATCTTTAATCTTTCATTTCCCTGTAAAGGCATCTGTCCACAGTAAGACCACATCACCAGGTCTGAGTATGGCAGCTCCGGTTCTTCTGTCATAAAGCCGTTTCTGTCACTCTGCCTCCTGAGCCTGAGTTGCCTGAGCCTCGTCGAAGGCAACCTTCAGATGCTCCTGGATGGTGGCGACATACTCCAGGACACACCTAGGCTCAGTACTCCCCTGAACTGTCGGGAAGTAAAAGTCTAGTGGAAGTCTATGCTGATGTCCAAACATTAAGAAGAAGGGACTGTACCCCATGATCTCTGAGTGGGTGGCATTGTACACTTGGACAACCTCCGCCAGGTGATCCATCCAGTCCAGCTTCTTCTCTGAGTCCAGTTTACCCAGCATACACATCAGCATCTGATACATCCTCTCTACCTGGCCATTCATCTGGACATGGTAGGGGCTGGTCTTGCACTGTTGGACTCCCAGCATGTGACATAGCTTAGTCATGATGGATCCCATAAAAAATGTACCCTGGTCACTTAATAGACAAGCAGGGGAGCCAAAAAGTGCCAACACATACTTTTACAGCATGTCAGCTATGGTACGGGCTTTCTGATCCTTCATCATGAAGGTTAGTGCATAGCACATGAAATGGTCCATAGAGACCAAAACGTTCACAACCTTAGGTTGTTGGTTGAGCAGCACTGGCCACTCAATACTGGTAAAGTCAATATGGAGCAGCTCCATTGGAGCTGTCATGATGATCGGGTTGAGCGGTGCCCGCACAGTGCAGGCTTCAAATTTCTGGCATCTCTGACATCCCTTGATGGCTTGCTTTACCCTATTGGCCAGTCCCAGCCACCAAAAGTGTTCCTGCAAAAGGGACATTGTACAGTTGTGCCCCTGATGCCCAGCATCCCTATGGCAGCTGTCAATGGCTCACTGACAGTGGGATTGCAGGACAACAAAGAGTACCATGGATTCAACTGCTCCCTTAGGGTGGTGGGTGATGTATAAGCATCCATCATGGAGACAGAACTTGTCCTTTTGGCAGTTATAGTCCTGTCCTTCAGGAGTGCCAGCATCGGGTCCCAGCACCTCATCAGGGCTGTGGGTTTGCCCACCTGCATCCCATCCAGCACTTTCCCCAGGATAGGGTCCTCCCTCTGAGCCTTCAGCCAATTCATGGACTCAACAGGGTGCATCTTGGCCATATGAACATGAGGGATAATGGGTTGGGGATCTCTGTCCTCCTCCTCCCATCCTGACTCTCCTGCCAGGCATGGCTGTCTGACCAAGAAAGTCTCTGCTCACTCTGAGCTGCCCAGTCTTGTACTGTCCAGGATGCTTCATACCCCTTCTGTATCAATAACAACCTTATTTTCACCGGGGGATGCCGACTTCTCCATTATCTTGATCTCCTCCTTGGTCATCTTGTCTCTTTCCTCCAGTCAGCTCAAGGCATCTGCTACCAGGTTGTGTCGGCCCCTGTACTCCAGTGAGAAGTTGTAGCTGGCCAGCACTCCCACCCACCAGTGTCCGGTCACACCCAGGTTAGGGGTGGTCATGATGTATGTCAAGGAGTTATTGTCGGTCTTCACAATGAAGGAAGGTGCATGTAGCAAATATTCCCTGAAGTGCTTGGTAACTGCCCACAACAAAGTGAGGAACTCTAACTTGCTCGAATGGTAATTCTTCTCATGCTTGTGGAGGGTACAGCTGCTGTAGGCCATGGGATGGAGTTTACCCTGGTCATCTTCCTCTTTGAGTATGGCTCCCAGGCCTATGCCAGAGGTGTCTGTGTGTAAAACAAACAGACAATCTAACCATGCCAGCTTAAGGACTGGCTCAGAGACCAGTGCATCCTTCAGTTTCTTGAAGGCAGCCTTCGCCTTATGGGACAGAATGACCTTCTCCTTCTTGTTGGCTCACAGGTAGTCCATCAAGGGATGGGCAATCTTGGAAAAACCCAGGATGAAGCACCTGTAGTGCCCAGCCAAGTTGGTGAAAGACTGGATTCCTGTGTACGTGTCAGGCTCACGAACCTCCCTGATGGCCTTCACATTATCTTTACTCGGCCATATACCCTCACGAGACATGTGGTGCACCAGATACATGATCTCCATCTGGAAAAGCTTGCACTTTGAGGGCTTGAGGTGTAGTCCATGTGACCTAAGATGCTCGAAGATGGCATGTAACCATGTCAGATGGTCTTCTTTGGTATTGGAGTAGACGATGACATCATCCAAGTAAATGAGGCAGTACATGAAGTTCAGCTCCCCCAGTACATTTTGCATGCAGCACTGGAAGGTTGCAGGTGCATTACAGAGGCCGAAGGACATCCTCCGGCACTCAAAGAAGCCTAGATTTCCTAGAGTGAAGGCTGTATACTTTCGAGACTCTGGGCTCATGGGTATCTGCCAGAACCCGGACAAAAAGTCTATGCTTGAGAAGTGTCGGGCACCAACCAAGTTGTCCAGCATCTCCTGGATCCTCAGCAGAGGGTAAGAGTCCTTCTTGGTACGGTTGTTCAACTGGCAGAAATCTATGCAGAACCTGAGGCTGCCATCTTTCTTCCATATGAGGACCACAGCGTTGCTCCATGGGCTGTCACTGGGTGTGATAGTGCCCGCTTCCTGCATCACCTTGAGGTGTTCCTGTACCTCCTCTACCAAATGGGGGGAATCCAACGAAAACGCTCTTTGATGGGCATCTCGTCACTGACCGAGATCTCGTGTTGAGCTGCTTTAGTGCACCCCAGCTCTGTGGAGTCAAGGGCAAAGATGTCATGAAACTCCCTCAGGAGAGCCTTAGCCTTGGCTGTCAGTTTCTTGGGCCAGGCCTCCAAGCCAGACAAGTCCAGTTTCTCCAGGAGCTTATCCTTGCACTCCTCCTCCATGATAGTGGAGTCGGAGGTCTCTCATTTAATTCCTAGTTCCTCATCAAGCTGGGCAAGTGTACCCAGCAAGACATAATTCTCAGGCACCTCATTGGCCATGGCGACAGTGGCTAACGGGGATTCAGCCCTTTTCCTCGAAAATGTGTTCACTTTTGTCTGACATCACGTTCTTGAATACATGATCTTTACACATTTGTTAT
>JBCAUI010524420.1:0-11690 GCA_038406195.1 Haplosyllis anthogorgicola | reverse complement strand
TATGTAGTGTCATTATCCGTAAGTACGAGGTGCAGGCTAGAGATCCACCCTGGATTTAAAACCCACGGGGAAGGTCACACGAAGTCCAAAAATAGGGGTGATCAGTGGCCCCACAAATGGACCCTGGTCCAAAAAAGTGGTTTGTCCTCTTTTTGTGCGCAAGGTTTGCTTTGTTAAATTAATGGCATAGTGGAAACATCGCTACAGATGATAGCTATGGTAAAAAACAAATGTAAGCGGTCAAGCTCATTCTTAAGATTGTGTTGCATGAAGTGATTTTAATAATAGATTGAAAATTGTGATATTTTCGGAAAATTTTCGCTCGAGTTACTTATGTCAATCTTTACCTCTGCGGATAACCCTTTCAGCAAAATATTTACAACATGCTGTGAATGAGAAAAAAAGCAGATAGGCATGGTTTTATTAATTCGTATTTATCGTGTAATAGGAACGATTGCAAATTATCAATGTCAGCAACAACTTAACATTAATGGGCTCATATGAAGGGGCTTTTTTTCAAAAACGTTTATCTCAAAGTATAGGAGTAACAGCAGGTTGTAATAGGGTTTAATTCTCCTATCCATCAAATTCTTGTGCTATTTGACATTTGTACTTGGCAGTGATCTTGTAAGTGAAAAAAAACCCAGTGGCTATATCTACAAACATTATGTAAACATCTACGCTTTACTTTGTAGCTTTGTATCAATAAAAGTCAATGAAGATGAGAGATATGAATGCTGACTGGTTTGTAACTGTAATTTGTAAAATGAGTGACATCATGGATATCATGGATAATAGATCTTTGTTGAGACAAATGTAGAACATTTACTCCCTAAACCCTTGCTCTTTTTAAGGTGATTCTTCTAAGGGTGTTTTCAGAGGCCGTGGATTTGTTGGAGACAATATGAGATGTAGACCAGAAAGAGAGTTCTGGTTCAAATTGGATATTTGGTCACCGTTTTTGTCCACTTTGGCCAAAATCATTTCGATAGTTAAGATAACGAGACTTATTAAAACTGTCATTGGATAAAAAAAAAGCACAGCTTAGTCGGTATAAGTTTCCAAACCAATGTCTTCAATATCTTTGAGAGAGCGTGGCGCTTTCATGCAAGTCTATTGTTCTGTAAATAGTCCTGAAGCGATAACCTTCTTTTTAGTAATAAATAACTACAATAAGGAAATGCTTATGAGCAGAGACAACGCTTGGTGGAAACAAACTCAAGGAGTCTCTTTTACATCCTGGGTAGACATGAGTTGTTCACTGAGGGCTGATAAAATATTCATTGCCCATGCTACAAATATTCGCTTCGGGTTGTTGCACATGTCACAAAATCTTCCCGGAGTTGTACAAATAAATACTGAAGTCTAAACAGGCATAATTAATTATTAACTGTGGACTTTCGGACAAGAAAGTGGAAGTAAAGTTGTTTCCATGGAATGTGATTGCAAGTTTAAATTCTTAGCGGACTGACTGATGGTTAATGTTGATACATATTTCTAAAAGTGGGAAAAGGTAAACAAAAATTATAATAAAAACCTAGCCAAATGTAAAGTTTGTAATGTTTAAGTCTAACATCTCGTATATAAACGCGAAAACTGTGAAGGTTATACTTCTGCATCATTTACTTTAGCATTGACTTTTTTCGGAAAATGAACAAAGGAAGTTTCTTTTAAATTTTTGATCACAAGGTATTTTCATGTTGTGCTTGTATTTTATTTGTTAAAAACCCATGTTGCTTTTTATCGTTTCGAAAATGAATTTAGAATGTAACCTACTTGATACAATCAGCAGTTTTGGATGAAATTTGGAACTTCAACATTGCAAATCCCACTTTCGTCTGTGTTCTTGCTCTCATGGGAGGAACCAGTTCTTGCTGTACTCCTCACAGCTATTGTGGCCTTGAGTGTTTATCAGTCAATCAGATACAACTATAAATACCAGGGCTTGGCAAGGCGCTGAGGTTATGATATTATTGTTTGCATACCACCTTGTGGCAAGATGAGGAGGAAGGAGAGGTTAGCTCTTTAGTGATCCACAAATCACTCACGTTCCCTGTCCGTTAACTTCCCAAGGGGGATAACAAGAGAAAGGGTAACACCACCACGTCTTCACAAATAGATTGTATCGAGGCAATACAAATACATGGCAATTGTACACCTTGAAGTGAGAGCTTTATGATAGGCATGATACTAGTAATGCACATGTTCCTATTTGCTAGTAAGACGAACGAGATAAGAGAGAATAAAGCTCTCCATTTTTTACAAGAGAAAAGGATACAGTTTTCGCCTTGTGATTACATCCACCTCCAAGTTTCATTTAGCTATTGCTCCATGCTCCGATGTCCTGCCGTTCGCTCTAAATGGCCGCTGCTAAACAGCACATTTTATACTGCTGTCCAATGTGTGGCTTGTATGGGTAGCAGCTGATACCTCATTTGAAAGGTTTGCTACAGCCCCGCAACTTAAAAGTTTAAGTAACATCTATAATCCATACATATTAGCAAAGAACTGCATTGATTTCACCTTTAGAGATGTTTTCATTCGACGAAATAAGCCTACGGTCAAATAACGAAACTGGTGAACAAGTCACAACCGATCCATTTACCTTGAGTGGTTCTGGATCACATACTTGTAAAGCTGAGTTCCACTGGAGTAGAAACTGAGTGTTTGATGAAATATGTATGCAAGTGCAACATTCATCATGAAAACTACGAATGAGATGAAAGGGCAAAAAATATGTCCACAATTTTACGTCCCCTCAAATGAATTCAATTTCCAGACCAGGACATTAGTTTTATTCTACATTTTCGAATACGTTTTTATGAAAAAAGAAAAGTAAACCAAGCTATTAATATCAACAGTACCTTTTATAAAATGACCTAAACCTACTCAAATTTATCATTGACATAAAGATGACCTTGATCTCAATTTGAACTTCGGCATTGAAGGGCCTAACAATGAATAAACAAGTAAAGAAACTTTCACTAACGTTCATGTAAATTCGCTTGATGTAGCGGATTTCTTAAGTGCTCATCGGACAAGTTTTGTTTCAGTTGTCCTTAGTATGCCACGACCCATGATGCTGTTCTCTCCTGTTACCAAGATTACAAACGAAGTCTGAATGTAGAGAACATTCTTCGATTATTCTCACCCGTGTCGGATTGTTAGAAGATACTGGATCCTGATAACATTAGAGCCTTCACCACGAATAATCTGGCATTCTGCTCAATTAAATCAAGGTTAAGTCTATGTAAGTTACTTTGTGAGGAAACATTTGATTACTCTTCCATCTTTATTCAAGGTTGTAGAGTTAACTGCAGACAAATCATGAGTGAGACTCCATTGCATACGACTAAATGCGTACGATTGTTAGGGACCCGTTGTAGTTTGAATGAATTTTTCTCATCTGACACCAGAAGGTATTTGTTGAGCTGAATGCCCTCTGTCGGGCATTCAGCTTTCTGTTTTCACCAGATTGTAGCTTTGATTTCTGACCTAATTTCGGAAAGTTCTGGCAAGGTGCCAAGGATGTCACACGTCACGTGACAGACAAAATGGCGGCATGAAGCTTGGTAGCCGACAGGTTATCTCCTTGTTTGAGAATGTTTGGATTATCAAAAAAGACCGTAGTTTGTTTCGGTAGCTTACTTCGTTTTGAAGTGAGTAAGTTTGTAATTAATTAAATCCTAAAATCTTAAAAGTTATTTTTCAGTAATGAAAACGTGGTGCAGCTGTGATTATCATCCACACTGCTGCAGGTTACCTTTCTTCTTTACGAGTCACAGAAATTATGTCACAGGAGATGTCATTTAGAACGTGTTCATGGTTAACTCGCCATGTACCTTTCACTTCAGAGACAAGTTTAAAGCTATGAATAAATCAACAGCAAAAAAGACACACAGAAAGAAACTGTGGACTGCTGAAGAAGCCACGCTACTGATGTATCTTAGTATGCACGTTTTTATTACATAAGATTCCTAAGGGAATGTCTAATAAAATTAGTGTTATCAATTTGGTAAAATTAACCAAAAAAAAAACAATTTGCATATTTTATTTGGAATGATTGTTTTCCCACCATGGCTAAGGATGAAGATAATAAACCAAAGCGGCAAGAAAACATTATCATTTGCAACAAAAATTACTGATCACTAGACCATGCATGTTTTAACTACATGATACCAAATCATGGAAGAATCTCCAGCTTCATCTGTGAAGCTGCATATGTAAGTTGTCAACAGATGTTTCATCTGAGAAATGGGTCTGCGCGAAATGATTTCCCAAATCGATGAACAGACTTTAACACTGTGGGAAGGAACATCTAGTAAGGAATATAAAAGAGACAACAGTGGATTGGAAAGAACATCTTGGGAATTCTTTGTCCAAGGAAGGATTGTTTACTCAGCATCAAATTTGCTATTTATTCAGACCTGTGATTGCAAGAGGCTTTCTTGGTGAATGCGCTATCGAAATTTAAATTAAGAGTTTAGCTATTGTTCCGTTTTTATATTGGTTTAACTCTTCACATAGACTGCGCAATTTACAATTACAAATTTACTTTTCTTTGAATCATGATATCAACGATCTGAAAATAATGATACTTAATGTGTGCCTGAGAACTCCCTGAGTAATTGGCTGATGATGCCAATTTGGCAAATGTTTCATGAAGTTAATCGGCCTGATCATCATTTAAGTTCATTCCATAAAATGAGTACTTTTTCTTTCATCTAGAGTTCACTCAGGTTACTTGAGATATGCTTAAGATTTCTTTAGGGTCCCCAACTAACAACAATTATAAAGCACATTTGAGGACAGTGAATAAGCCTTGTACATAAACAATACTAGAAAATACCAGTACGAGATATAATCTGATGAAATATCGAAAAATCTGACAAAAAGCTAATCTATTGGCACGTTTCTCTTTTGAAAAGGGCTGAACATTGACTGCACGTTCGTTGGTTTGACAGTTGTATTGGATTTGTAAACGTACTTCCAAAGAAGAAGCCTGAGCCTTGATGCCTTTTCTACTTGCATCGAAGCGAAAACTGTCATCTTCACATTACGATCTATTTCAATTGGTGCTCGGGAGACAACATACACTTTCATTGACAGCATGTACATAGTCTATTACTTAAGCAAATATTCCAAATGCTATGTCTAGTTTGTTGGGAGGAGGATTTTTTGTGAGAAAAAATATTAAATTGATAGCGAAACAATTTCAAAGACGATATATCATCCTATTTGAAGCTAAGCAAATATTTTTCCAGTCCTTTTCGTAGGTGTTCGACATGTATGTGGTTATGTGCATAGATGGCATTGTATAAAGCTGTTTTGTCCCAAATATTTAGACATTTAGAAATAGAAATTAAAGCACATGGCTACACAGTTGGTTTTTTATTCATCTTCTATCAAAACCCCAACCTGTGAAATAATGAGATATCTACTGATCTCATGTCAAAAAATGAAAAATTGTTAACAAATCAAGAAATTTTTATTAATTTGCAACCGTATAGAACAAAAGAGAGAGCAAAAGAATTTCAGGCTGTGCTTTTGATGTGCTATTGTTCCACTTGCTGAATTAAAGATTGAACTCAAGGCAAAACAACAAGTTTATTTAATTACTCTTTTGTTGAATAAAAATAAGAATGGATACAACTTTTAGGGTAAGTTTACATTTACTGTCTAACTGTGAAGAACAACAAATCTAATATCAAAAGACTTTGAATAATAGAAACAGGCTAGATGTATGTTATTATCACTGGTATAACGGCCTTCAGCATTTATCCGTCAATCAGACAAAACTATAAATACTACATAGATATTTGCATGCAGGAATATTGCAGATATGTTTTGCTCCGCTTAGGTTAGCACAGAGTAGAGTGGTTTAGAAGCAGTTTATTTATTACAGGTATCTAAGTTATTACCCATCGGCAACTCATCATGTGGTTTTCTTATGCACAGCGATGACCTGACAGTAACAAATAACAAATAATTTTAAAGGATACATAAGGAAATTAAGAGTATTCAGACATTAGTCTGATGATTCAAAAGAAATCTAAAAGCACAACGCGGAATCTTTTGTTCTACCTTTTGTTCTGTACGTTTCCAAAAATTTTGACAGGAATTACAGGAGCTGATTTGCACAGCGTTGATATCCAGTTTTTAATTTAATACTTCTCAATGCACATAGTGACCAACATTAAACTCTCTTCACATTAGTAAATCCAAAGGTGAACACTATTTTGCTGGTCCTTGGTGGTCAGAAATTGTTCAATACAGGACCCAGTTCAAAACATAAAGGATTTGTAGTTGACATCTAAGTGCATGTTTAGCTGAATCTAATCAATATAAGTTCCATATCTAACTCATAAAATTTTTGCGAGATACCTATTGGTTCTGGTATTATGGGGGATCCACAATTTATAACCTTGTTCACTCGAATGGACATCCCGAAGGAAGTATCCTATTGCTTTTTAACCGGACTGAATTAATCCTGTTTCTTTGACAAAAATACGGTATGTTTTTTTACCGGCAGTAATTCCTTTACAATCACAAAGTTGATGTCTGTAACATTATACTTTAAAGTAACCAAAGGAAGCAGCAGGTTGCGCAAAGGTTTATCGTACCGATCCACCTAATTCATGTGGTGCCTGACATTTAAAGTTTGCGAAGATCATGTAAGTGTGAATGTCAGTGATGATTATAAGTTGAGTTCCAAGGAAAATACAGCTGCCCTGAAATGCCATGCTCTTGCAAGCTTCAAACTGTGTGCAGCCCGAGTGTTTTGATGATAGCACCCAGTGATTCTTACTTAAACAAACATGGCCCATAGAGGTGAACAATTATCATGATCCCTGTGCTTTACTGACTATTGCTAATTTGCTTGTGGAAGCATTTCTAGTAAAGGTTGCCAAGAGATAGCGAAGATTATGTTGTAAGCTTGGGAACACTTTGATAGATGGTAGGAGGAGTAAAGGTGAGCTTTCAGGAAAGTTTCTGGAATTCTTTCCCATGCCTTATGGTGCATTGAATGAATCGTGTTATTGTTTCTTAGTGGATCCATCCAATATAAACATTACATCAAAACCTACATTTAAGATAGCCAGGCCGAATGAAGAAGGTTATTTGCTATTGAATTTTCTGTGCTGTCAAGAACAAACATGCCAATAAAACCATTGTGAAATAGTCTACATCGAAAATTGTTAGCAATCTGGCCTTCGATGCCGATCAGTCAATCAAATGTAACCCTAAATACTTTCCCTTGGCAGGTTATATGATGCTATTATATTATTATTTACTGAATAATATCTTAGAATAGAGTTCTTACTGCTTTTTATATCGAACATGCATTGATATGAAATCGAAATCCATCTTCTATTTTATTCACTGCATTGTTGTAGAAGTAGGTATTTTGTAATGTGATCGATAGCATAAATTTTGACAAGGACATTCAATCTTATCACAGGCAGCTTCTATTCGTAAACTTGAATCGTGGAATTAAACGTTATGTAAGCTGTCAGATAGCCGGAAGCTTTGTACAGGTCCTCTTGAGAACAGATTGAATGGTGCCAAAGATAACACAAATCTATGACCCAGTTTGTATTCAAACAGATATCAAAGTCAAAGCAATGGACTGGTATCTTTATGTATGATTACATTTGATAATGTGCATCCCAGACTGTTTTGAACTAAAGGTCTAAGAATTGCATTGTAGGCAATATGTCTTGTTGATTTAAACTCCGGAATCTAATGTTTTCGGTTCGTTTACATTTGTAAAACGTATCAGATGATTCCGCAGTAAGACTATTCAGACATATAATACGATTATTTCTAGAATCATTCGTGAATTGATGTTCTAAAGTTATTGCAATAATGTTGATGAAACGCAAATAATGTGCACTAAGATTTTCATACAGAGTACAGAGTTGACTTTCATGCATTTTTCCTAAAATGCGAAATCGTTATTGTCTAAGACAATTCCCTAAAATTAGAAAATCACTATCTAAATTGCAATGCACGAGAATGAGGCAGAAATAATTGAAAAGGCTCAGGCATATGTCAGCATGCCTTGAAGTATATCTATCTGTACAGATGTTTGCAGGTTTCCCAGCTTTAATTTCGCAGGTAATGCCCCAAAAATATTTCATAGTGAAGGAGAAATTGGAATTCAATTGAGCATCGGCCTGAACATCTGTCAATTTGCTGGAGGCTTCCTCTATCTGAATATAACTGTTTGCAAGGTTCAATTTAAAATCGTCTGAATTTCTTCCAAACTTACAAACGTTTCCATGCAGCGAACTTGATACAGATGTAACACCCGTGAACAGACATTAGTGATATTTTAATGTGATATTTTTGCTGGGACCTGCACTCAGTTGAGTTTACGAACCTTGCAATTAATATGAAATTTATCATACAGCTCGTTTTCATAAATTTAACTCCCATGCCTTAAAGCAACAACTACACTATGTTGGTTTATTACATAATGTTGGTCTGGTAGCATTATTATACTACTCTCAGTATTCATTTTGTTGCGTTATGTATGGGCATTATATTTATGAAAACGAGCTGATGGTAACATTAGGTAATAAACCACTCTTAACGCATTAAAGGATGGTTTATGAAAACGAGCTGATAGTCTTTGACGCAAGACATACTTGTCTCACTAATAAAAAAGTTTTCCTTGTCAAATTTGACAACGTAAATAAACATTCTAGAAAAAGACAATTTATTTTCATAAAACACGGCATGATATTTTATACATCGCATAAATATTTTATTGACAGGTATGTAAGGAAACCCATTTATTGTCTACCTGAAAACACTCGCACTGTTTGGGTTTCATGATAAACCGCAGGTGAGATGTTTACACATGATAGATATTGTCATAGTTTACTTTTTGTATTATTGATGCCGTGTCAACCTGAAATGTTTTGTTTAAAGAGGAACAAGTGTTTCATTGTGTCACAGACATTCAATATCAAATTACAAAAATCTTTTGACATTTATTCCAGTTATATGTTGTTTCAAAATCGGTGATATGTAAAGAGCCACGTTATGAAGCAGAAAACATAACACAGATGATAAGGTTTGCTAGATAAAATATAATTATGTCATTTGCGTCAGTTCAGTGTAATTTATGAGAAAGACACCGTGAGCAGGGGCGCAATCTAAAATTTAAACTACTTTTGATTTTCTTTGCGGATTACACATCAGAGACAAGATCACCGATTCCTTTCAAGGGCACGGACGAGTTTCATTACTTACAGTGCAAATATCACTGTGTGAGATTCTGATTCAAGGTGCCATATAATCATATTGGTATGGTGGATTCTTATGTCAGAAAACCAATGGGAATCCACTTTAACACAGATGTTGTGAAAATAAGGCATCTTGGGGATTTATAACTTATTCCTTTATGCTGGTTATTTTAGAAAGAATTAAAGACAGGTTAAGACGTTATAGAAAGATATAAACCAGGAGTCTTTGAACAGACTATTGTATACCTATTTAAAAGCATTTTCAAGTCATAACGTCTTCCAATATTTATACCATCTTGCTTGAGTATAAAAATATCATAGATATGGGGTTTGTGGCCGTTTTTAGCCACATCATGCTGAATTGCATTGGCACCAGTCGACATAAGTGTGTCTCGAAAACAGATGAGACTGATGTATTGTATGAAACAGTTGAAGACTGAAATGGAATTCTCACCTGGGTTTGATCATTGAATACTGATAACGAAACCCCTGTGTTGATTTCAACACAAACAACAACTTATTTAAAATAATCGAGCGAAACGTTGCACGATGGATTTATACCAATAATCCGAATGTCAATGTAAAAAATAAACACAATAAAATACCTAATGTTTGTTTATTCATCCGTAGGCTATGGTTTTCAAATTGTTTTGTTTTGATACTAAGAGGGTCTTCCTGATATCTTTCATTTGAATTTGAATTTGAATTACCCTTTTGGTTCCGAATATCACATCACAGAACTTACATGGTGAGTTTTTTGGTTGCATTTTGTTCTAATTATTCACAGTTTAGCATTAAAAATCTTTGCTCAGTGTCCAAACTTATGATAAGACATCTGAACATAAAATGGATATTTAACCAACTAAAGTCGCTTTAAAATGAAGGAAACGCAAGGGTTAATAAATATTAGATATATATTAATCTTCTTTATTTTGAAGTTTGGGAGTAAACTTAAACATTCTTCGGGATCAAACTTTCCAAAGGTGTTCGAATTTTGTGGGTTTCAAGTGGAAATGCAAAAGAGCACTGATGCAAATAACCCACTTAGAGTTTTATGCCAGTGCTAAATGGTTTTGACAGAAACAGATGTTTTGAGCTTTCTTCTTCTGACGAATCGGATTGTGCAGTGAACTGTTTATGTTTTGACTTGCATGCGACTGACCAAAAGATCATTGTTATGTATTTCGCCTTGGTGTGCACGAATGTAAATACCATTTATTATTGAGATTTTCTTGCAAGGAAACCAAATCAACTACTTCTTTAACTTTGGTCTGGCTGCATAAATCAGTCTTCAGGGTTATGCTAATTGTATTGGATCTTTTGTTGGCTACATCTACATTTCGTTTAACAAAAAGAGTACAAGGAGGAAAATAGATTTGAAAGCAAAATAAATTTAATGTAAATGCTAATAAAGACAGTTACTCAGAAAATCAAGGACGGCAATAAGCTTGTCCAGTAACCTGAGGTAATTTACCATGAAAATGTATCTACAAAGCTGACTTATTGTGGCGAACGACCGAAAGACGACATTTTATTTTGGACGATAGCTCCAGCCATAATTATTTGGCAACTTTCAGTTACTTAAATTGTACTTCATTCATTGCTACATTTTCAATGGAAATGTAAGAAAAACATTTCAAGAAATATGTTTTATGTTCTTCAAATAATTTGGAATTATGCGACGAGAAAACGCAACTGTACATTTCAATATTCTTTCATTTTTGACCTCATTTATGATGGAATGTCACTAATGGTGATGCTGACTGCATGTATTACATCATTCTATCTTAACCGCTGACCTCATTTATGAACTCAGAGAGGATAATTCCAATCAGAGTGCAACATTTTCACTTACCATAATTCATCTTGATTTCTTATTCATGAAATTTAGCCAAATAACTTGATATTATATTCAAGCTGTCGGGTATCTAGAGGCAAGTCAGCTTAAATTCCGCACCGTGGATTGAATGGTGCCAAAGATAACATGAATCTATTACCCTGTTTGTATTCATAAACTCTTCGGGTCAATGCAGTTTTTGCCTATCTTTATGTCTGATTACATTTGATAATGGTGCCACCATAGACAACCTACGTCGATATGTGCAAGCTATATTAACATCATTTTGGGTGAATGACAACACACTGTAACTATTATGTACCGAAAACATTACGTTTTTAAGTTGAATTATCAAGTTACTGATACCGCCGTTTTCAGTACAATTAGAATTTTATGGATTGAAAGATTTTATGATGCATCTATTTACATTACTAGGTGGAACCCATGCTTCGCACGGTTATGGCATGCCAGCATCTGCTCTGGGGGAATAATTTACAATTTTAATCCACAAATATCACTCATAAAATTAATGCATCCAAACTTTGAAGAGTAATATTTGATAAGTAGACATCATGGAGAGTTAATCTGCATGTATA
>JBCAUI010524409.1:0-11691 GCA_038406195.1 Haplosyllis anthogorgicola | reverse complement strand
CGCTCCGGGGCCCAAAAAGTCAGGGTGACCTGCCTGAGACCCGGGTAGCGACGTCAGTCTCCCAACCAACCAGCCGAGGCCGCCACACAGGGTGTGACATATATAATTATTATTCTGCTCAGATAAGTTCTCCTGGGAACATACATGTATGCCATCTTTTGGTTTGGAGGTATGTGCTTTATTGTGACCAAGCAGTAGATGAATTCCTTTGGCTGTGACTTTCTTCAATATTTCTAAATAACAATACATATATTGTAAACCAAAATAATAGTGGATTTAGTTTGTTCTAAATGACAGTAGTTATACATTCCAAACTAAACCTCAGAAGTTGATTTTCGAAGTCAGTTTTAGGTCATAAAAGTTCAGCATTGATTTCAGTTTTGTGGAAAAATCGTCAATTATTGTAGAAAGAAAAAGATGACATCCAGCTACGGTCATTTTTCTTTTTCGTCAAGTTTTCCCCTAACTCAAGGCAAAATAATGTACAATTTACAGCATTGCATGTATACGAGAAGATGAAATAATATGAAAAAGCAGTACATTTGGAAGACATGCAGCCAGTAGGTTGTTACTTGAAATCTTTTGTTATCCATTTGAATTTCTTTTGATCTATAATACATGTCATGTACAAAGACAAACATAGCAACCTTTAACGAACACGGGCATACCATAAAACTAAAGTTTAAAATACATTTTGAAACAATGAAACATTTCAAAAGCGCTACACTTTTGGTTATACTTTTGAGTATCTTAAATGTTGTTTATTCCCAGTGTGCACAATTTGAAATGCATCATGGGGACTTTCTGTACAGGGATATTATAGCTGTTGCCGCAGGAGAACAGTGTGACTGCCTTGAAACATGCGATGACCTGATTTCATGTGACATAGTATAGGTTCCCAAAAATCTTACACAACATACTGATTGTTTGGTGGTCACATCACCGCGGGATGGTATAACTGTGGACGTGTTTCCGAACAACGATGGGTATATCGCCTGGGAAAAGAACAAACCAACAGAAGAAGGATCTCCACCATGCTTGACTGGTTGGACTGGACCAAACTGTGACACTTGTGACACAAACTTTGGGCCCCTGGACAATGTAACACCTGCTTAACTGGTTGGTCTGATCCAAACTGTGACACTTGTGACACAAACTTTGGTCCCCTAGGACAATGTGATACCTGCTTAACTGGTTGGACTGGACCAAACTGTGACACTTGTGACAACAACTTTGGACACCCTGGACAATGTGACACTTGCTTGGCCGGATGGAGTGAGCCATTCCGTGACACTTGCTTGACTGGTTGGACTGGACCAAAGTGTGACATTTGTGACACAAACTTTGGACCCCCTGGGCTCTGTGACACCTGTGATCTAGGGTCTGGTGGGCAACAATGTGACACGTGTGAAACTGAGATCTTTCAAGGACAGTTGTCAAATGGGAATTGGATCACATTCAACTTTATCTTCACTGGATTCCAATTCCAATCAGGTAAACGATTGTTTTGTTTTTTTGTGTTAACCTAACTCTGCCCACAGCTCTTGGACTAAACTCAGCAGATTTTCATTGTTGTGGATCTGCTGCATGAACTTCTTCGTATCGATTAAACAAAATTGAGTGGTTCCGTTATGAGGGATAAGGGTAGTTCATTTGCATAAATCTCGAGTGGCGTCAATTTATAACAACCAAAACAAACAATAATAACAATATCATTTTAAAGTCTTTCAGTTAACGAAAACTCTATGTGTTTCATACAGAGTTCAATAAGTTAACTACCTATTTGTCGTCTAATCCATTAAAGTCCATCGGCAAGATAATATAATGGTTTGTTTCAACAGTTTCAGTGATTTATTTAGATCACGAGCTGCTTGTTTGTATTTGATTGTAATGTTACACCTCTTTGCAGATCCATTTCTTTAGCTCGTTTTAAAACCCTGTAACTACTTATATCACTTCGTCAAATGACTCTTCTGGTTTACATTGTTTGTAATGAGCTATTTCTCCACTTTTCAACTCTTTAACGTACTGGATCAAAGTACATTTTTCTACTTTAAAAAGGAACTGCGGATTATCTGATGTGTCCCCACGTGGTGATCCGGGATGGACTGGTAGATATTGAGGTCCGGATCGTTGTGTTCAGCTTCAACGAGTCTGATTCCAGATGCAGTGGGAAAACCTGCAGGTTCACAGCTGATCTGGATGCGAACTGGAACATGATCGAAGGAATCTGGGTGGGATGACACCTCAACAGCGACGGGAACATTCTGGGGTACCAGGCAACAGTAACTATGGAAACCATTCGATTAGCTGACCTTTATTTTTCAATATCTACTTTACAAACAATCAAATAAAAATAACCATGTCACTTGCTGCAAATACTATTTATTAAATTAACTTTAGGATATTTGTAGATCAGAGGGTGAAATGTCTGGTTGAAGCACTTCACTCTAAAAACAACATGCCCTTTTGTCTGAGACAAAACAGAACATGGAATCACTTTCAGGATGAAATACTTTTCAGCAGCTATTTATTTGTTGTATTTCATTCGACAGCATTTGAAAGAAATCTACATCAAACATTTGTAAAGTAATTGGAATATTTATTATTTCCTGCAGATGCATTCTTGTTTCTCCAACGGTTCTTGCTGAGACTTAAGTATAAGTTCTTGCTTGCTTTAAGTTTGAATGTGGTAGTCTGTGGATGTAAAATTACATGTTTAGGCAATAAATAAAGCTTTGTTTATTACCTTTGAGAATCAAATCTGACAACAAGACACAATTATTAGGCCAGGCAAAGTTTCTGAATATTTAAGGACAAAACCTGTCAATCACTTATAAAGTAGGAAAACTGTCCAATGAAATTCACAAAACGTCACAAAACGAAAGCACAGTGGGACTGCACATACAAGTGCCTTTTCAATTAAAAATGCAATTGTATTGTTGGTGGTTCTCAATTGTGTGAAAAAGGGTAGAAAGGGAGACTCCAAGAATGTTAAACTTCTGATTTTTGTGAACTGCAGCTCAAATTTAATGTGGGACAAAATGTTTTTAACTTTGAGAAAACTAATAGAACATTTAAATAGGATAAACAGTAGATTTCTTGTGTGGTACGTGCTTGACACATCTGAATGATTTTGAGTTGTAAATAAACTAAAGTCTCTCAAGTTACTCTTAGTTTCACCTCCAACATGCAAATGTAATATAATGCAGTTGTATAAATTTGTACCAAAAAAAATTAATGTTGGTAAATCTGTATCCAGAAATGAGACTTTTCCACTGTAGCAAAACGTAAATTTACAGAATGTACTAGATCCCTTTCATGTAATCAATAACTCATTATATTAAACACATCGGGCTAGGCTATTTATAAACCGAAACCACTTAATACTCCGCATAACCACTTAGATATTATGTACATGGGATGTCATCTTAAAACACAGGATTTCTGGCTTTTCATGCAGTGATGTTTAAATCAATTGGTCCATTTGCAGTTTACGTATCTAGAAGTAATCATCTACTTAACTTGTAAAAATCATTGGTCTGTGACCGGTTTGAATTGTTTAACTCATTCCATGTGTTTAGTTTTATATGGTTGACTTGTAAGCGAGTAACTGTCTGATGGATAATTGAAAAATAATTATATAGCAGATAATTCCTCAATAAAAGTGATTGGGTTTGTTCTTTAAACCTTTACTTCTACAAACCAGTTGAATTTGTAAAAGTACAAGCGAACTGGCTCTACCATTTTCGTTCAAGTAAAAGTAAAGTAATACACTATGTAATATATTTTTAGACGTGAAAATAAAACATTGATCTTTGATTCATATTTAGTTTCGTATGCATTTCAATTAATCGGTTGGTAATGAGCTATTTATATTCCATTGTATATTTCACTGCATTATTCACGTGTATAAGTACACCTTTTAGATATATGTCACGGTCCCGTGCCTTTGTCGATTCTCGACCAAGCCGAGCAGCCGAGTCGAATGTGCCCCTTAACTTTCTGATGGGTCGATCGACACGCACAGTGTGTTGATTGACTCAACAGGAGGTTCCCCCAGTACGCATGCACTGTGCCGGTGATGTCATCAGAATGTTCTTCGAAAGTGATACATCACAATTCGAAGGAACTGATGGTGATGTCACGGATGTGACATCATGTCGATTGACCCCCAGCTTGTATTTAAACCTGTGTCCCCCTCTAGATGGGGAGCCTATTCCGTAGACTCCAAAGGGTTAATGTGTGCACCCTCCTCCAGTCGTCCATCTCAGTGAGATGTTTCAGTTGAATCCATCGCTATTGTTGTGTTTAACAGTCGATCGACCAAGACCTGTTGGTCTGGGCCTTTTAGTTAGTTTGAGTCATACCTCACTGCCGTGTTGAGTGACTCGGTAAAACCTCGAAGTAAACGTCATGCAGCTGGGCCACCACCAATTGGTAACACCCGGCTCCTGCAGATTCTGGAAGGCCTCTTCCAGACCAACTGAAGAGTACTGTATCGCAATTACAGGGCAATCGACTCGCCTGTCATTGCATTGTGGCATCCCTGGGTGGGCCAGGTGTAACAAGGATAGGTGACCTGGTTAGTGTCTTGTCTGCCCTGACAGCAGTTGCACTTGAGGTGACCGGCATAGGGACAAGCTTGTAGACACCGCAAACTGTGATTTGTGCTGGAAGTGCCACAGCATCGAAAGAGGACAAGGCTTGACATCTCCATGAGTGCTAGAGAATCATCGGTTTGATCGACTCACTTGTAGGTGGCTAGATTGAGGTGTCGATTGACTCCAGTAGTTCAGCAGTGTTACGTGACACCAGTTGTTAAATTATTAGTTCCTGGCCTTAGCACCATTGATTTAAGAACCCAACGAGTGAGGATAAACTTAGGCAGCAATTTGAGAATGGACGGGACCTCCATAGACGGACATATGGGCAACTGTCCCCCCACTGGTGAAAGGGCCACCAGTGGGCTAGCAGATGCACTTGAATCTACAGTGGTGGAAGTGTCCACCACCCCGGAAGTAGAATCAACTGACCGAACAAGGGGGAATGCTACCCCTGAACCTCTGGATGGAGGTGCCAATCACATCCCGGGTTGACCATCCTGACATCCCCTTCCGATGGGACTGCCGTGTGACTGCTACATGTTACAGGTGATCGTTTCAGAGATGACAGCAGATGGGGAGTTTCAGGAGCTGGCTCAACACTTGTGGAATGTGGAAGTTGTGGGTGATCTTCTGAGGCCAGATGTACCCAAAATCCAAGAGGTAGTCTTCTTGGACAATCAAACCATGATCCTGTTTTTCGGGCGGAGGATCATGGGCGAGGGCCTTGAGGTTGAAGATGCGGCCGAGCTGGCTGCCCACCTCTTGACTGGTTACTGGAGGTGGATCAGCCATACCATCTCACTAAACGTCATACAGATTTCTGTTATGATAGCCCTACAACAGGTGGCCCAAGCCTTGACTAGAGTGAGAGAACAGGCTGAGCACCAGCGGCAAGCAGCCTTGGCCAGGGAAGTGGAGGATGAGGCAACTGCCTATTTGACCAGGAGAGTGCCAGGGTGCCGAGCCCCTGGAGGAACTGACTACTCTGAGGATGACACGCTGGTGGGAGCTGAGATTCCTAACGTGGCTGATATGAGACTTCGAGACTTGGACCAACCTGTTAGTGCCACTGAGAGTCAGGAGGGCTCCCAGAACAAAGGCGGGAAGCGAGGTCAATGGGCAGGGGTCCAACGGACACCTCAAAGATCAGGTGGCAGTGGCAGCCAAGGGGAATCCCCTGTGTCTGTCAGTCAAGGTAGATGCCCCAGTCAACCGAAGCACCAGCCCCCACCAAGCCCATCCCTGTTGCCATCTCCCAACAGAGGGGGGATGATAGCGAGTCAGGGCACTTGACCGTCTCATCCGCTAGCCACCAATCAGGCCGACGGAGAAGATGTAGGCAAAGGAGCCCCGCTGGGAACTGGATTGGCTCGATCAAGTTGGCACAGCTTAGTGATGACTGCACCCCAGGACAATACCTCATGTGGAGAGAGTCCATTAGGGCCTACAAGAATGCTGGGTATGAGGATGACATCATCAGAACACAGATCTATGGAGCCGTCATGAAACTCACTGGGGTATCCAACCTGAGGTCCCTCGCCATGGTTAAGGACATGTTGGAGTGTCTGGACACCAAATTCAAGGTGTTGAGTGACTACGACTCCCTCCTCAGGAAGCTCTACCTAATGCATCAAGGGTCAAGAGAGACCATGTCCATGTACTCGGCATGGATGACAGATCAGATGTCTGCCATCCAGGAAGGCCACCCTGGCAAACTGGCTGGGGATGCGTATGACAGACTGAAGAAGGATTGACTCTTCAGAGGTCTCTGGGTGGAGCTGCAGAATGCTCTGTCATATCTGCAGGACAACCTTGCCGACTATTCCTACCTAGAATTCCTTGAGATTGTGAAGAGAAAGGAGGCCAGCCACAAGGAGCAGGGACACAGGCACTCGCTGGATCCTGGATATCATCGCCCTGGTGATCATGACAAGTGAGACAAGTGAGACAAGTGAGACAATCGAGACAATCATGATGGGGACTGATGCTACTACCCCCATGGAAGGATGGCTGCTGCCCCAGCTTCAGACTCGGGCAGAGAACCGGGGACAGATCCTGGGTGAGATGACTCAGATGGGGCTGGCATTGGCAAGGCAGACGTGAGGCTTGTGAAGGCCATGGATTGATACAAAGACAAGAGACACCTGTGCTATCAATGCCAGTCACCTGACCATCTGATCTGCGACTGCCCCAAGAAGTCGGGCACAAACGGTAACAGTAGCAGGGGCTCAGAAAAGGGAGTGTGGGCCCCCCAGAAGGCAACCCCCAAGATGGCCAATGACTGAGCGGGGGCTCCGGTCCCAAACTAAAGTGGCACCGGGGGAAGACTCCCTATGTGAACGAAGAGGCCATCAGCTGGTGGATGGGTGTGGACAATATCAGCAACATCCAAGTCGACAGTGAACCCTGTCGAGCAGTGCTAGACACAGGGGCCACAGTCAACCTAGTGACCCCAGGCTATGTGGCATCCCATAGCCTGATGGTCTAACCACTGTCCGACCTCCTCCACCCTGGGGAGTCCTCATTGCAAGGGATAGGGGAAGCCAAGTTTGATGTCGTGGGCTACGTCGTCGTTCGGATACAAGTAGAGGGTGTGACTGGCTTTGATGAGGACACAGTGGCCCTGGTCCTTAGAAGTAATACGGACTTTGCCTGATGTGTCCCCATGCTACTCAGCACCCCTACATTGGACCGTGTCATACAGGTGATTAGAGGGAGTGAGATTGACCGGCTTGCTGTCCCCTGGGCCAATGCTCAAGTGGCTTCATTACTACAATCCAGACGGGTGTTGGTGAGGCAAGCCCTGGCCAAGGGAATGGAGAAGAAACCTCCAATAGAGCAAGCAGCCAACCTGCTAACTGAGTCGAAAGAGACCCTGGAGCCAATGGAGGAGGAATTGGCCAAGATGAGGGAAGACCCTGCCAAATATGAGGAAACGGCCCATGCAAGAGCAGACATAGTGATCCTGCCCTTCGCCCGGATGATTGTTTGAGGGAAAGTCACCCAGAAAATATCAGAGGGCCGGCTATGGGTGGCAGTCACGGAACTGCTCCCTGAGGTTGGACATCTGCCACCAGGCCTGAAGATGTGGTCCTCCTTCCAGTTTTTGAAGAGGAGCTCACACCGAGTTAAGATCATTCTGGAGAACGTTTCGGCAGTACCTCAAACAGTGAAAGTTGACACTCCGTTGGCCACCGTGTCAGCCGCCAACATGGTGCCAGAAACTTATGTCCTCCCGGGCACTATTAAGAAGTTGGATGAAGACCAGGGAGTCAAGAACCAGTCCACCATGTCAGAAGAAGAACGCAAGGATAAAGTGATGGAAAAGCTCTACCTGACTGGCCTGCAGAAATGGCCAGCACACCTTCAAGAGAAAGCCAAAGGCCTATTGCGGGAATTCGACTCATCTGAGCTGGGATGTACAGAAGCAGCTGAGCATGTGATCATAGTAGAAGACAAAATGCCGATCAAGGAATGCTTCCAGTGGATACCACCACATATGGTGGAAGAAGTGAGAGAGCACCTGAGAGTGATGCTCGAGGCAGGGGCCATTGCCCCTAGCAATAGCCCCTGGAGTAACACTGTCATCCTCGTGAGAAAGAAGGACGGGGGCCTGCAATTTTGCATTGACTTCAGATGGTTGAACAACAAGACTAAGAATGACTCCTACCCCCTGCTGCAAATACAAGAGTCTCTCAACAACCTGGTAGGTGCCCAATACTTCTCAAGCGTCAACTTCCTCTCAGGGTTTTGGCAAATTCCAATGATTGAGGAATCTCGGAAATACACAGCTTTCACCATGGGGAACCTAGGGTTCTTTGAATGCTGTTGAATGCCATTTGGCCTCTGCAATGCCCAAGCTACCTTTCAAAGGTGCATGCAGAATGTCTTGGGTGAGCTGAATCTCCTGTTATGTCTAATCCACCTGGACAATGTAATCATCTATTCTGAGACAGAGTTGGAACACCTTGATAGACTCTGTAAGATCTTTGAGCATCTTCATGAGCACAGACTCCACCTGAAGCCTTCAAAGTGTAAGTTCTTCCAGACAGAGATAGTGTACCTGGCACACCATGTCTTGCAAGGGGGCATTCGTCCCAGCAGCAAGAATGTTAGGGCAATCTGAGAGGTCAAGGAACCTGACACTTACACTCCCATTCAGTCGTTTACTGGTTTGGCTGGCCACTATTGACAATTCATACCACAGTTTGCAAAAGTTGCTAGACCCCTCACCATCTATCTGGAAGGTGAAGGGGCAAACAAGAAGAAGGAAAAGGTGGTACTCTCCTGCAAGGCCAAAGCTGCATTTCAGAAGTTGAAAGATGCGCTGACCTCTGAACCGGTGTTACAGTTGGCTCAGCTTGACAAGCCTTTTGTCCTACACACAGATGCCTCCAGTGTTGGATTGGGTGTGGCATTGCAGCAAAAGGATGACCAGGGTCAGTTGCACCCTGTTGCGTATGGCAGTCAGGTGCTGAAGCACCATGAAAAGAACTACCATTCCAGCAAACTCAAATTCCTTGCATTGCTCTGGGCAGTGACTCAACATTTTCGAGAATATCTGCTGCATGCCCCATCCTTTGTGGTTAAGACAGACAATAACCCCTTGACCTATGTGATGATGACCCCCAATCTGGATGCCACTGGCCATAGATGGGTGGGTGCACTAGCAAGCTTTAACGTCTCACTGGAATATGTGAAGGGTAAAAACAATCCAGTGGCATATGCCTTGAGTTGATTGGAGGCCAAAGATAAGATGACGCCTGAAGAGCTGGAAGTGTGGGAAAAGTCAGTGCAAGAGTCGATCAACCCAAATGAGTTGGTTGACCCAAACAACAACAAGCCAATTTCAATAGATGCAGAAGGGGTGAAAAGTATTCTGGACGGTGCCCTTATGGGCAGTGCTGAATGGGCCAAGACATACTGGATGGACCCGGACTGCCTAGAGCCTGAGGAAGATGATGATGACTTAGACCCTCAACCTGTTGCACCTTGGGTGTGGGCTGCCAGGACCCAGTCAATTGAGTCAATGGATTGGGCAAAGGCCCAATGGGAGGACCCCCTGATAGAGAAAATACTCAAGTGGCTAGAAGGGGACAAGTCAGCCCCCTTGGTGAAGACGTTGGGCCCTGATGCTAACAACCCAGAGGGAAAGGAGTACAACCGACACAGAAAACATCTGTGCCTGCGAAACAAATGCCTGTATTACACCTACCAACCAAGGGAAGCTTTGGAGCCTCTCATATTGTTTGTGGTGCCCCAAGATCATCGACAGAGGGAAATCGATGGCTGCCATCATGATGTGGGACACCAGGGTCATACCACACCTTGTCTTTAGTGTGGGAATGCTTCTGGTGGCCAGGAATGGCAGAGAGGGTCAAGGCTGCAGTGAAGGGATGCCATAGATGTTCAAAATTCGAAGCTCATCCACAGTGAGCACCACTTCATCCTATTATAGCAACAGCTCCCATGGAGTTGTTACATGTCAATTTTACTTCCATAGAGCAACCACTCAACAAGCAACCAAAGGTTGTGAATGTTTTGGTCTTTACAGACCACTTCACAAGGTATCACCCTCTTCGGATTCCCGGCCCATCTGCTAAGCAACCAGGGCACCTGCTTTATGAGCCCATTGTAACAGAGCTATGTCGCATGCTGGGAGTAACGCAGTACTGGACAAGCTCCTACCATGCCCAAACAAATGGCCAGGTAGAACAAATACATCAGACTTTGATGTGAATGATAGGGAAGCTCGACTCTGAGAAGAAGATGGACTGGGCTGATCATCTAGTGGAGGTGGTGCAGACTTACAATGCCACCCACTCTGAGATCACTGGGTACAGCCCCTTTTTCTTAATGTTTGGGCACCGGCCTCATCTCCCCCTGGATTTTTACTTTCCCATGGTTCGTGGAGGTATGGAAACCAGGCGTGTACCGGAGTATGTCGTCACTCTACTGGAGCACCTGAAGGTAGCATTTGAGGAGGCTCAAGCGACCCAGGCCCGAGAAGCTGACAGACAGAAATGAATCTATGACAAGAGGACAGGAGCTGCCGTGCTCAGTCCCGGGGATGTGGTCCTCATAGGGATGGATGTGTACATGGGGAAGAGGAAAATAAAAGACATGGGGTGATACCCCATATGTGGTGGAGAGCCAACTCGCAGACGGCCTCCCCACATACCAAATCAAGGATGCAGCTGGAAAGCTGAAAACAGTGCATCGCAATCAACTCCTCTTCCTTGCCCCTGTAGGGGCAGGTGACACTCTTCCACCTGGTGTTGATGTAGTCATCTGTAACACAACCCCCATGGCTGCCAACCCTGAGGTGACCAATCCAGAGTTAATGGATGAATGAGAGAAGCCACATGAGTATAGTGGGGGTACAATGGTTCTAACAACCCCCAGTCAAGCATCTTGGGAGGGGACTCCTAACTGTAGTCAGGATGGAAAGTGGACGCAGGTTGGGGCGTTCACCATTCAAAAAGAACCAACCTTCGCAGACCCAATCCTAGGGCTGGTCGGTCAACTCATTCCCGACCTCACCCAGTGCGATATGGCTGACAGAGACCAGGATTGAATGAACAATCCAACTACACTCCCGTTAGATGGGGCGGAAACTGAGAGCTGGCCACTCAGACGTGAAGACCTCTGGCTAAAGCCAGACTCAATGCACCTGCCAAATGATTCTCCTAGATGGACAGGGACAAGTGCACTTCTTCTGAGTGGGAATTTTGCTCATCAACTCACGGTACCAGGGGGTACTGTAACTATGTGGGGAGGGACAGGCCATGTGGATGGCTCAACAGTGTGAGTTGATTGACTCACCAATCGACTAGAGCCAGATACTGCATTGGCCCCCACTGTTCATGTTATCCGGATATGCACAATAGTCAATCGACACAACTGTTGATTGACCCAGATCGTTCGACATGCAGTGGGCACCCTTCTGGGGGTACCATTTTGGATAAGTCCTGCCGGTCAGTTCATGGCAGGACTTACCAAATATTGCTTGGATTCCCCCCGCTTCATCTGAAAATCCCAGGTTCACGGACCTGAGGCCATTTGATTACTACTGATTGTTATT
>JBCAUI010524388.1:0-11692 GCA_038406195.1 Haplosyllis anthogorgicola | reverse complement strand
AGTAGTTAGGTTTGTGATGGTGTATGCCCAAGAAGTGGCAAAATGTGTACGACCAATAGTGTATGCCCAAGAATTTTCAGGGGTTTTAGTACTACAATTCAGGAAACTTTAACTTAAGACTTAAATTAAGTGAGCACAACTGATCCCAGTGGTCGTTCTTCATTCTAGGACACAGAGCAATCAGCGCACTCCCCAGCCCTGGCCCCATAGCACGCAATTGTAGTGCGCGCTGGTGAGTCAGGATCGCATTTGAGACTGTTACAACGTTACATCTAAACTTAAAGATAGATCTGTAGTAGGTGCCTACAGTGAGCTTAATTACGACAGTAAAATTATTATAACTTATGCACGCATATATCTCAAAACAAATTACATGCAATATAATCAGATAGAAGTTTCCAGGTATAAACATGACACTGCAATAAACGACTCCTTTACATTACATGTTTTATAAAAAAAAAAACAGCGGCTATAGTCAAGAGCGAGTTGTTCTGACTTTTGCCTATTTGCTGTATTGAATAATTTCAGTTGGAAGAGTTAGATGATTCAACTAGAACAACCGTGGAAGCTATTGACAAGTTCTATTACCCAATAGAGAATGCCCATACCGTTTGCCATGCCGTGAAACTAATGGTTATCGGGGTAAGAGGCATAGTGGCTGCTTTAGGTGAGGAAAATAATCTCAAACTTCCCCATTTTCAGTGGTAACCATCATAGTCCAAGTACGCGACTTTTGTTTCCAAAATTTTTGTTGGACCATGGTGATCCCAAAGGTGGTGGTGATCCCAAAGGTTACATCTGGTGCTTCACCTGCCTTTTCTACCAACAGAGGTGTACACTATACATGTGTTTGTGGCAGACTTGACTTGTGGCCATCCCTCATGCAAGCAGAGGAGGGCTTGCAGCAATGGTGGTCAAACCATTGTAGTCCGTACAATTCCGCTCAGTAAACGACAATTTTCTGGAGACACTGGTGCCCCTATTTTGGACTTTGACTAAATCTCTGACTATAAAACCTGGCAACATCAGGCAAACTCATCTTGCATACTCATCATTGTATTACAGTGAAGAGATTTGTAAATCGTTAACCAAGGAATTGGTAGAGCTCACTAACCAATGTATGAAAAGGTATGTAAGATGTTGCTAGGTTTTACAGGCAGAGATTTGTGGTACGAGGGAAAAGTAACATTTTCTCCTGACAATGCGCTGCAATTAAGGCTAACTCTTCGTTTTCCTACATGTACTGTAAGAAACTAAGATCCATATGGCAAACTTATTTCAACTTCTTTAATTATTGGTTTGTTTTGTTTTACATTTTGTGGACCGAAGTCCGTTTTTCATGGACCACTGGTACCCTCTGTTTCAGACTTGGGATGACTCTACCCATAGCTTCAAAGTCAGGGTGGATCTGTTGCTGGCAAGTCTCTCACTTGTGTGCCATGATCCTCAGTCACTTCCGAACTTTTCACCCACTTTCGCTCAATATGAACAAACACTGTATGTGGGTGTTAGCGGGAAGCCGGCCATACTTTTTTCAAGCATTGGTGAACAAAAGAACTCTTTTTGTGTTACAGATTCCTCTGTTTATGACGCCATAGAGAGCGAATTGTCGCCGTTATCGGCTGGCTGCGAATGGAGCCGGTGGTTGGGCCGGAGGAAACGAGACGTGTCGGAGCAGGAGCAGTTCTTCGCGATGTTACGTTCCCTGGATGAACGGAACGAGTACACTGAACGTGCGGTGACGGACGTGGACTTGTTGCCCATTGCCAGAACTCTGATAAAGGATTTCTTGGGTAGACACTTCACTTTAACAAATTTGAAAGTTTTCCATGCAAATAGTAGAAGTGGAAAATCCAAAATTTAGCGGATCTTGTTCACTGGTAGGGAAAACAAAAGGAATCATTTCAAAAATCTATAGTACATCCTTAAACAGTCCCAGAAGAGTCGTTTTAAAATTTCCGACGATGACTGACTCATAATGTTCACTCTGACCTTAATGTTTCTGTTGCAGTGGAAGTTGACAAAATTCTGGATGCTCTCGATCCGATGACTACGATCGGTGATTTGATCAAAGGTAAATATTCTTATTAATAAAGGCTTGTAGAATTTAAGATGTTTGCTCTGCGAAAAAACATTCCTAGTGTGATCACTTTAGCACAGAGGTTGTAAAAGAAATACATTTCAGCTTTGGCTCAAAGTTGTATTGTGTTGAATTGCTTAATCGCATATGAACTATCTAGGCTATTCTTGTTTATTTCACCTGCTCAATCAGGCGTATTAGGTAGATGGGGCAAATTAGGCAGAGAATTCGTACTATTATCGGTGATACAGCTGGTAATTGAAATTGCTAACTTCAGGTTCATTACTAAATTTAGTCAAGTGTACCCGTGTACTAAGTATAGTATAATTTCCCTACCTAATCCGCCTAGGCCGGTGCAGCAAGTAAGAAAAACCTCAAATACACTGGAGGATTGCCACAATAGTTATCTTTTGTACCTTATCCACTGGCTGAAAAAACGAAAAGATTTTTGTGTTTATCTTATTATGAATGGAGAGTATTTGTGAAATTTAGGATGTTGGTTACAATTGAACATCTTAATAATACATCACTTGCCACAAGACTAATCTGTGTAATTGCAGTCTTATGTGTTCTTTTTATGTATGTATAGGAGTGATGGAGCATGAGATTTGTCTTGGTTTATCATCAATGTTGGAGTTCAATCCCATGTTCCAGGCAGCTTCAGCAATCATCGATAGTCTTAAAAACGTTGAGGAAATTGGTGAGTTTTTAGCACAGTTTTGTAAATGATGTGCAAGTATTGTAGCATTTCTGTAATCGTTATTCTCAAACTATGCGCCCAAAAAGGCACACGAAATTGTATACAGCAGAAGTTAAGCCTTTTCTGTAATTAATTTGGGTGTTTCACTCGCATTAATTCCCTTGAACTCCATAAGTACATCGGTTTTACAGCAAAATGAAGATGAAACTTGACACCAAGAGCTTCAATATTTCCATTTTATTTCTTTACTTAATCCAATTTAAAGGTGAGGCATTTGTCGCAATTGGAGATGGATTTAAAAATGCTGGAAAGGAAGTTGCGAGTTTTGCCAAAGACGTTGGTAAGTCTTTAAATTATCGTCAGCCATATTCTGAAGTGTGCAGAGTGTGGGATGTTAATATTGCAATGACCATTATTATTTCATACCGTGGTATCGGGGATCAGAAACCCTGACTAACCAAGTGCCTAATACCAATTACGAGATAGTGCTTACATAGTGACTGATCTTTCTAATGACGTTGTAAGAGTAACATTCTTTTCTTTGACTTAACAAGAAGATAATACGAAAACTGGGATGAATTCAAATACGTTTTTCAAGCAAAGGACCACTTACTCTTATTCACCTGATAGGCTAAAATAAATATATACTGTTATACATCTGGGCTTGCAATAGATTGAGCCCGATAACTGCAGCTAAAACAGGCTTGTATGTGCGTGCACCTTCAGCAACTGCAGCCGTTAACCTATCAGTCAATCACACGCAATCTTACCGAAGCTGTTACAAACAACTTCAATTTCAAATCAGTTCAGAGTGAGACTTCCTTGAAGCAACACGTAAAATGTTTGCAAGAAAGTACAATCTTTCCTCTGTTTAAAGCAAACCAATTGCTTTTGTTATTTATCCGGATCAAGCTAAATACAAGCTTAACACAAGAGAACAGCAAGATAATACATATACGTCTCAAAATAATGAAAGAAGTTCTATCAAAAGTTATTTTGTTTTAGGTAAATTCACGGAAGACGCTCTGGAAGAAATTGCACGTTGCGTAAGTAACGCAGGCGACTGTGCTAAAAATATAATCGAAGATGTTGGTGAAGCACTTGAAGATGCAGGCAATGAGGTGGTGAAATTCTTCAAAAGTTGGGGTAGAAGGAAACGAGTATGTATCATTCTCATTAAGGAGAGTAAGTGGTTACATTTCCTTCAACATTTTTTAAAAGTTTTTGGTGCCAACCGTCGCAGTCCCTAATCTGGAAGTGGCTCTGCCCGTGGGTTTTATAGCAAGGGTTGTACAGGGTGGAACTCCAACGCAGTGGTGAGCTGCTGGATGAGGCGTGACTGAAGTCCAATGCGCTACCGACTGAGCGTTTAAGTATTAGCTTTTCCTTCGACAAACTTTTGTCAACGCAAAATGGCTCTTAAAGTTTTGATCTTTTGGGGGAAACAAGTATACATGTATTACCAATGTGCTGCTGATAGATAAAATGACGCACAAAATTTGATTGTTCCAAAACTTCCGTATGTAACGGTACAAAAAGTGCATTTTCGAACGTTTAATATAACTGTTTATTTCAACGGGAGAACCAGCACTGCAACGCAAAAATGCATCGCCATGGCATTTCTTTAAAATTCGCAAGTTTTTCTTTTGTAGTCAGTAGGTCACGCTGTCAAATCCTACGAAGTTGGTAGACTCATGGCAGCTTTACAAAAGGAGCTGCACAGGAGCCTTGAGCGGAGGATAGAAGCCGACACACAAAATAACGTAAGAATGAACATTTCGCAAGGCTTAGGCCAGAATAGGTTCATAGGTTGTACAGATTACGATTTAATGTATCTAATTTTCAGATATTCTGCCGTTTTCACAGATTCCTGCAGTACACACAGAAAGTCATTGCTATTTTTACCTTTGCAGGGCTCAAGAACAGTTCGGGTTTCTAATCCTAAGGTTTTCAGACGGAAAAGGGACTTTTTGTCTGACATAGCGAACTTTGAGGTAAAGTGGAAACAGTAATCTCTTTTTATTTGTTCGTATTCTTGAGATCACAACCGTTGAAGTCCCTTCTCTGACACCAGTGCACTACTACATTGTGAAGTCATTAGTACCCTGTTTTGGACTAGAGATGACACTTTTGCTGGCTTTTAAAGCCAAGGATCTGCAGAGTCATCTTTGACGGGCTACTAAGTCATCTCACAAACTTTGATGAGCTTGTGTAAACATTGATACGTGTTCTGTCAATGATGTGAGGGTTTTGGTAAATAAATACTCCAAACTCTCTGTAAGCTTAGTTTTACACGTGTTTATTCTGGAACAAGACGAGGAAGTGAAGTTACAAGGTCTGACGTATGACAAGCTTAACTCTCAGTGAAATCGTCTACAAAACAAATGGAAACATTATTAAACGTACATATAATGTACATCGTAACACCCTCCAGTACTTGCTCATTACTACCTCCTTCTTAACATCACTGTTTAATGTATATACTGTCAATGTGGACCAGGAAAACGTGTTCTCTGAGGATATTCAGAAACCTTTGATTCAACGCCACTGCATCTGTATTTGTCCAGATTTGTGTTTCTGCCGCTGATATTCTGGATGTAGCCGGACAGATTCTAGATGCGATTCTTAGTCCATTAGAAGATGCTATAAACGAACTTGTAGAGCCCATCATTGATGAGCTCAAGAAACTATTCCCATGTAAGATACATACATCATAACATGAATCATACATATAAATTTATTTTGGGCAGAAAGACTTGTGCAGAGCATTTTAATAACCGAAAGGAAGCACCGCTTATGAATCATCAGTTGTAGTTTAACGCCATCAGGACAAGTTTATGCAAATGCCCTAATTATGCAGTTAATTTCAAGGACTTCTGGGGTTGTTTTTTTTTCAAACGAATCATCTTGAATGTAAATTGTAACATAAACGCCGTAACCGTTGCACCATTTACTGTTTTAATCCGGTAAACGTGCTTTAAGGTACTTGTCAACATGATTCCCTTCTTTTCAAAGTCTAAATTTTTACTTGAACAAATTATTATGATATAATCATCAAATTGTTTTCTTTACATATTTAGCTTTCCCTAATGTGGATTTCCTGAACCCAGTGAATAGTTTAAATCTGGATATACCTGGAAAGTCGGAACTGGAGAACTGGATGAATTCCCTCACTGGTGGACCTTTGGTGTCAAAAATCATGGAATCTGTTGACATAAGTCAGGATTGCATTGATGCCATAAACAACGCCTTCACTGGAAAAGGAACAAATATCAACTTTAATCCAATAAGAAATGCATGTAGCAGTGGTGGTGAGAAAAATCACTTTATGCTCTAAAGAATTAAAGGAAGTTTTAATGCCTCAACACTTTTTAAAACGAGTTTGCCATAGATTGGTCAAATGCAGGTCTATAAAGTGACAACACAGTTTCTAATGTTATAATACGTGACTTACGACGTGACTGTGCAATGGTGAACAGAAGAATTTGTAGTTTTGTCTCTTGATGATTACAGTCACAATTCATTTTGTTTTTCTATTTTGATGGTTACCGTCAGGTTTTTTTGAGCTGAAAACCAACGGTGTAGTCTTATCGAATTTTATTTTATTGACATCTCCTGCAAAGAGTTCACGTAAATATAAGAAAGTTATTCAAATTATATAAAAGCTTAAATGAACAGTTTTGAGTATGCGAGTTTCAAAGAAGGCGTTCAACTGGCTGAAAATGCAATATATATTAAATTAGCTTCCTTCGGGCATCCCTTTGTTCTGTCATTGATAGATATAAACCTGACAAGCTATTTTACTTCCACAGCTGCACTCCCTTCTACGAATGAGCTGTTAGCCACAACCAAGGCCGTCTCCAATACAAAGGCCGCAGATCTGACGAGTTACATCCAGACGGACTCGGGACTGATCCGCAGGGAATGTAAAGAGACAACAAGCGGTGCAGAATACGCCGGACGTACAGCCGTGACTAAAAGTGGGAAAAAATGTTCCAGATGGGATTCCAAATTTTCCGAGTAAGTTAGCAAATCTTTTCAGTGATTTCAATGGAATATACTGCTGTTCTTCTTAAGAATTGAATTAAAGCTTATGTCTACTGTGTTTATTTGCTTCAGTGTTATGCGTTTCAGTCCCCCCCAAGGCATGACCATTTGTAGGACCCAAATTGTGTCTTGTATACTCGAACCACTATCCTCTTAGATGAGAATAGTCTTTACAATATGATATTTGCCGTGAGAATGTCACACGGTGACGCCCAACCTTTTTGGCTCATTTGGCATAATTGCCAAAGAGCCTATAGAATCATGAATTGTCTGTCGCCCGTCGTCGTCGTTGTCATTGGCATTGGCGATGTTTGTGCACACTCACCCTGAACACACTACTGATCACAGAGACTTCATATCTTACATACATATGCACCTATGTCCTATATCAAAGTCTAGCAAAAATTATGTTGCTGTGACCATTATTCTCAAATTGGCAGCCATATTTGTTCTTTTTTCTTTGAACCTTTCTCCTGGACATGCAATTGATGATACAAACGTTATATTTGGCAGCCTTTTGCATCTATATATCCTCTTTATTTCCTGGTAAAATTGTATTGATAGCACCAATATATCAAGTTTAGCAGCCATATTTGTGTTTTTTCATTGGCCACTTATTTGCATCCATATGATATTGTAACTTACATGTTGTCTTAGTTTATGATAATGCCAAATGAGCTTGGGTCCATCTGGACCTATTTTTAAAAATGTGAATGTTTACCAAAACCTTGAAATTGTATCATGTGTGTTCCATTCTCTTTTTTTTCGAATAGAAATAAGGCAAACAAGTTCCCCGAAAAGTCTGTGAAGGGTGCTGTGAATTACTGCAGAAATATTCAGCCGGACAGTCAGACCTTGGGACCTTATTGTTACAGAGAAGACAATGGGTATGACACTTTTCTTCACTCATTTCTTAATATACACAGCAAGAGGTAGTTTCACTCTTCATTTACCGCTCATCTAGTTGTAATGTATATTACATCTATTGCGGTCTACAAATTCCCAGCCAGGAACTCGCCTGAGAACTCACCCAACCTTGGTGTTACCTCCAGTCATCCCCTTATGGTGATGAGATCAGCAACCCTATTTGGTGCGCTTTTTATTCTCCCACATAGGGCTGGTACCAATTTTACATCTTAATCTAATGAGGCCGTTATGTCAAATTTGACCGCAGGCATGCAGTCATAAAGCCTGATGGATGTCGAGAATTTAAACGTTTATAAATTTTGACGTACTTGGCAGTCTTACAATTTTCAGTATTTTTTTGAGATCAGTAATCATACAGAAAGCGCTGCATTGTATGTCGACAGTACGACAGTAAAATTGCACTGCATTCCAGTATTGTATTGTCAATATCGAACCACACATACAAAAATATTAACGACTATTTTATTCATTATTATCGATACTAAAATTACAAATGGTTCTTGTCCAATTGTCACATTCGATAATTTGTATCACTTCAGTATCCAACAAATAAAACGAAAACTTTTTACAGGACACTGCTTTTAGGTGAGGTTGTTAAATTGATGAATTGTTTTACCGAAACATTTAACCTTTTAATTGACGATCTCGCCGTGTTCACCTTATAACCTGACAAATGGTGCCTTCCATATTTCTTTTCAGAGCTTTGGAGTATTGCGACATTCCAGATTGCCCGAGTAAGTATAGAAGGTGTAAAAGGGTCGAGAGTCCCAAACTAAATGTAACCTTTACAGCTTAAGCATGTAAGTCATGGATTCCACGTAGTCTTATTCATTTAAATTTGCTCGCAGCTTCATATTTCGCGGAGGTTGTGCCTGAATGTGATGCCAACAATAGAAAGCAGTGCGGTGACAACGGTGTGAGTAAAACTGATTGTGAAAGCATGGGATGTTGTTACAACAATGGAGGATCACCCAAGTGTTTCTACAAACCAGGTATGCAGCACAATTTAACCGATCATACAGCGAAAGAATCGGGTACAGTTATCTAAACGACTGCGGTTACACGGAGCAAGGAAAACACGAGTTACAAAACAGTAGTAATTCATGCTATGCTTATGCTTTTTATACATGTATCAAAATACACTTCAAATTCTTTTGTTCCAGAGGATGACATTCTCTAAGTTTTGGAACAATAGAAATATAAAAACACAATGTGAAATTGCCCTCCTCTTTTATTATGTATGTTTATAAATTGGTAGGATTTCAGGAACTGAGAATTGCTCCAAAATTGACGTAATGTTCAGGAGCTGTTGAAATTAATCGATTGCGGTGACCATGTGCTTATTACTATTGTGAAGGCAATTGCTGGGAAATAGTGCACAAACATCTGCTCTTTTTAGGGATCCCACTTTTCTTACCCAAAGCCTGTGTGCCGTTATAATACTTTACCTTTGAGAAATCATAACATATAAAAAATATTCCAATTAGGACAAAAGAAGGACGTTGTAAAGTACGAACAACCCTCTCTTGGTGGATTCCCTCAGCACCCGAACGCCCACAAGGCTGGTCCAGCAAGGAACACGGGCATCAACTGGAACGGGCACAATCAAGTCAGGTTTGAGGTAGGGTCTATTGTGTGCTGTCGTGTTACGAGTTTATATTTGGGACCCATAATTGTCCATCGAAAAAAATTCGACAATACAATGTGGTCTTGAGCCTAAAAACTGATGTCAATTTACAGTAGGACCTCTTGTGAGCGACTTTTGCTTCCCAAAAGTGTCGTAAAAGGGAGGATGTCGCTCACAGGAGATATCATTACATACATTTAATATCAGAATATGTCACCCAAACAGTGTCGCATAAGGAGTGTCGCTCAAAAGAGTTGTCGCTCAAAGGAGGTCCTACTGTATCGAAAATGTTGGCACACAATGACATCATACGCTCGTAAAATACGTTATCATATGACGCTAGATACAGTGTTGTCACATTCGATAGACAATTATAATTGCAAACTCGTTTGGGACTATTGAGTAATTTCCGGCCAATAATGGGACTTGAAGTTACTGGAATATCGCACTCTTAATTTCAAAATATTAGAAGTGACTTGAAAATGTAAAAAGTTCAGCTGAAACTAAAAGGTTTAAATTTTTAGATAGAAACCCCAACAGCCTCGACTGAATTTTTAGGGGCTTTTGCGCTGTATTTTTCTTTAATTTTTATGCATGTTGGACCGGCTCCTCCCTCCCTTAAATCCTGCATCCATGACTTTGAACATATCGCATTGGAGGATCCTAATTTACCTAATTCACTAATTAGGTAGGACCTTTTACCCCATACTATTTTTGGTATGTCTACCATTTATGGTATGTCACTGATTTTGATGGGTGCCATATACCGATATCAGTACGTTAAACCAAAATTGATACACTAACCAACATAAAGTCAATACCATTTTTGGTACGTCTCCTTTATATAATTCTAGAACAATGTCTTATAAATTAATCTGTCTTAGGAATTAGCCAAATTAAATTAATTAGGTGAATTGGTTCAGAGAATTTTAATTTGAAAACCTTCATTCACATTCGTCTGCTTTGAAGGTGGCTGCTTGTAGTGATGTAGCGATTATCTTGGCTGAAAAGGATTTGAATCTGTACAATGGTAAACAAGTCGCCTTGTATATCGGATACGACAATATGTACACGAGCGTACTCAAACCTAACAGCAATAAGAACTACATGTAAGAGATCAGTACCAAAGTGTTTCCATTCGTGTGTGTGTGGGGGGTGGGGGTGGGGCGGACAGCTCGTTTTCATAAACTTAATGTTCATCCATAACACAACAAAATGAATATTGTGAGTAGCATTATGTTGGTTTATTACATAATGCTACCAGACCAGCGTTATGTAACGAACCAACTTACCGCATTTGTTGCGTTAAAGGATGGGCGTTAAGTTCATGAAAACGAGCTGATGTGTGGTATGTGTGTGTGATGTGTTGTGTTGTGTCCGTCTGTCTGTCCGTTTGTCCATTTTACCGTCCATCTGTATGTTTGGGTTACCACACTTAACCTAAACACTTTTTTAGGTATGGACTAGTACTACGCGCCACTTCGTTGGCGGTCCCCATGCGTTCTCTAAATAATGTTTCACATTACCAGCCCTCACAATGCGATCACAATCACGGCCGATTGCAGAGTCAGTGAACGGTGAGCCTTTGCACTGAACATATCCTATTGAGCATTGACGTCATTGCACGTCATTTTTTAAACCGGTTTCACATTTTAGTGGGTTCGTGCCATTTATTTTTGATCCGTATTTGTGTGCATGTGCAGTCAGCCTGGATACAAACAGGAAGTAATTAGGGGTTGACCCACTTGAAAGCAAGGGGCAAAAAACATGGCTGAGGAAGGAGGCAGTCCCAGTAGAGATTTACCATCCAACTCCAAAAAAAACTGGTTCTAAGAGGAAGGGGAGAGGTACTAGTATGTATAATTCAAAGTTTATTTGCTTAAGAATACATAGTAAATTTTCTACATGCAGTTGTCAGTATAAAGTACTTTTTGGTCAAGTTGAAAAAGTGGGTATATTACAAGTGATCCCCTGAACTGGTAGGCTATAATTGTGTAAAACTTGTCATATTTTGAAGCCAGTATTGGCAAGAAATTACCAAACCATGGTAGGTCAAAAATGAACTGTTTTTGCATCCGTATTCTCATCTGTATTCACCAAAATGGTTCAAAAACCATTTAATAATTATTTTTTTAAATCCATTGTAGAAAGTGATCCAGAATTCATTTCACCTGAAGCAAAACTTCTAGACCTTTCCAGCCAGCCCCCTCATACTATGTTGACCAGAAGAGGAAAGGAAATCCTTGTTGGCAATGTTTATAAAGACCAACTTTTAACAGCAAGACAGGTGCACCACCTGGCCACATGGGAA
>JBCAUI010524377.1:0-11692 GCA_038406195.1 Haplosyllis anthogorgicola | reverse complement strand
TAGTTACTTAATTAATAAATAATAATGTTGTTATTGTGAAAGATTGTACTAAGAGAATGATAGAAACAATAAAACAATTCAAATTCAATTCAAGTTTCATACAAAATAAATTTCCCTTTATTTTACACAAAACAATGGTATTTATTGTTTATCTGATCTCAATACGAGATACGAAAACAAAAACGCGTTTTGTGGAGCCCGGTAATTATGCGAAAAGAAGACAGTTTAAAGTTTATATTTTGAAATTTTGAAATGTATTTTTCAATGATAAATTCATCATAAACTTGGTTAATAAAATAAAACAAAAAAAGAGAATCATGTGTAATTTTTGTTTAAGCATCTTAAAAACATTTTACTACAGAATCTTTTAAAATATATGAATAGAGTACTGTTAATTTTAATACAGCAAGAAACATACCATTTCCAACAAGAAAGTTAATGTCTGAATCGTATTAACTATTGCTTGAACTACTTTAGGATGAGTAAACGAATCTGGTTTAATAGTTAATGTGTGGGGAGAAGAAAAGAAAGAAACTTAAAAAAACCATAAAGAAGGAAGGAAGGAAGAATTGCGAAATTGAGAATAAAACTACAGAAGAGAAAAGGAAAAACAAAGGAAAGAAATCAAAGGAAGGAAGAAAAAAAGGACAGGGGAAGAAACATGGCAACAAAGCCACCGAAACCACAAGTTCCACAAGACCAAAGACCAAAGACATGCATACAATGAACTTTGGATAAATTCAATTTCTTAAGACATTTACAGTACATTAAACTCTTAAACTCTCAATTTTATTTTATTAAAAAGTTCCAATTACTGGAAATAAAATATCTAAGTCATAATTATAGAAATGTATGTACACTAACAAATAATTTGTTCACCTACATTTTTGTTTTGTGTGTTTAGAGACCGATATTTGGCTCGTACGGTATTCGTATCACAGAGGTATGTTGACACAGAGGGGCTCTACTCTCTGAATCGTGATACAATATATCTAAGGATGCTACCTATCTTCATAGCAACATGTTACAATGACAACGAGTTAAAAGTAACTTTTTATATCAAAATTGTAAGGAATGATTATCAGTGGTCAGTGGGTTCGGAAATAAAATCAACTTAATGCGGAAACTTCAGGTCTTTCTTTTCATTTGAATGTCAGAACTTTATGACACGTTTGAATATGAATTTATCTAATTATACTAATATATATCTATATTTAGGGCTTAAAATTTTTATTTTACAAATGTATTTAAAGTGTTTTTCTTGGTGATAAAAGTACAAATTCGCCTGCCTAATAAGGCAAGCAAAACAATGAAGGCCTTCATTGTCTACTGATAAGCACAAATTTTATCTATAATTATTCAGTAAAAACTTTTATTATTTATTTAGAACTATTGTTCCTCCTTTTGTGGAATGCGTTTTTTAAGAACTGTTTGTTTTGAAACTTCCTTACTGTCAACTTCTAGATGAACACTTATTAATCCACTTTCTATTTTTAGTACAAAACCTTGGTCCTCCTTAAGTATCTGTACAATCTAAAAGCACAAGTCAGGTTTCTGTGTATTTTTTGTCCATAATGAGCAAACACGAAGTTCCAAGACCCAGTGGTGGAGATTTGGTACAAAGCGGTGGTCATCTCAACTTCAGGGAGACGGAGGGTGGGAGAGCTTGAATTTTTTTCTTCAGGAAGAATTTGAAACTTAGGTCCAGGGGAAATAAAGGAATTAAATAATGGGGAGGGGATACTGTTTAATGAGGCAATTGGTAAGCACTTTTTGAAAAAAAACCATCAACAAAAATTAAAATTAGAAAATTACATTTGAAGAGTTGGATCAATGTTAATATTAATTAATGTAACAAATGACGCAACACAATGTTTAAATTAAATTTTTCAGTTAAGAGATTGTTAATGCCATTCATTTTACTAAGAATATAAGTTGACGCCGTGCTTTTACTATGTTCCATTTATTTATTTGATAAAGCATGAGAAAGACCAATAGATAACAATAAATTCTGAAATGAAAGTGCATCAGCTTGAATTGTTACCTCCCCAAAAATGTTTACTATTTGCTAAGGAAACATGGAGAGTAAGCAAAGTAAGAGGGTTCGGACGAGCTTCATGCTCCCCTATATTTACCTTTTAGGGCGTGAAGAAAATACCCCGTCATACTGAAACATTGTGAAACCTTCTTTTCTTTCGGACATGATATACACAACAATAATAGTTAGATAGTTGGGATATTAAACACGCTTTTCTTTTTTGCCGGTATGAAAGGTAGGATAGTTATTAATTTAAAAATTGATATAGTTTTAACCTTGGTTTGTGGATGTTGCGAAGCTTTCAATTTCTTTAAAGATTTACTTCCGGATAGTATATGTTTTATTTTTTAAATTTATGTTTACAAAAGAGTTTGGATAAAATAGCGACATCGAATTTAAGTTGTAGTGGATTATATTTTTGTTATTAATTTAAACAGAGGAATTTTTTTCTAAATAAGACTCAATTGTAGATCGTAGTGAGTTTAAGTAACGTTTACTAGGTGAATTAACATGGCAACTATTAACATAACAAGTTTATTTTAAGTAGTATATATCTTATTTCCATTCAATGTTTATGTACTATTTGTAGATAAAATGGATTGGATATTTAAGGTTGCTGTGTGTATCTGTGTAACCCTAATAGCCTTAAGCGATCTCACTTCACCTCAAGTCAGTAAGTAAAATAATATTATGATCACATATCAATATTAGTACAAAAAATAATTTCGCGCTGTAATTTAGAAGATAATAAATTCGATCGGATCAGTGGGATACGATAAGTCAAGATTAATCAAGTTTTGGATTACCCATGCTTATTCTTTAGGTCATACCTAATCTAAATTCAGGTCAAGTTAGAATGAAAGGGAAAGGTCAAGGTCAAAGTCAAAGTATGATGCCATCTCTTTTAATTTCGTTATTGCTTTTTACTTTTTTTGATCTATCGGTAGGTAAGAAATGAACTCAATTTGGATTTTTTTATTAAAAAGTTAATAACCTTTATTTCTAAAAGACTTATTTTATTTTATTATATTATGAGGTGACACCGTTTAAGCAATTTCGATCCTCCTAATTCTAGCTCACATTAACAATATATTGATTATAAAATTTGAAATTAGTGCTAAAAAAATCTCCGAACTTTCGTTTACTCATACAGGTTATTATCAGGTCGAGAAAATTATGTAAATTTAATGGCATGACTAGACTTACACAGTGTGAAATTCCGTTCTTTTAAAATTATTAGTTTTGAGTTTATTACCAGTTGAAGAAAATGGTATAAGTTCAAACTCATTTGGCAAAACGGGACTTTCACACCGACGTGCATAATGATATAATACTATAATTTTCTATTGTTCTAAAATAGGCACATGGACACTCTATTGTTCTAGCATTAACAGAGTTTTTGTCCTCTGGTTGCAGCCTGTGGACCTGGTCAGTATGATGTATCGGGAACGTGTACAGTGTGTCCTAAGGGAACCTACATAGCCACCACAGGTCAGTCATCCTCAGAAGCATTTCAAACCAACAGATAATGAAGATTTCTCCAAATTACGATCCCCGAAACTAATTCCATCAAATTCATCTAATCCACCTAATTTGGATGATTTAATTAGCCAGACAGATTAATTGACAAGAGACATGTCTATCCATTGTTCAAAGATTGCAATTAGGAGACATACCAAAAATAGTGTTTGCCCTTATATCAGTTAGTGTGCTGATTTTGGTTTAACAGACTGATGTTATTGTGAGACACCCAACAAAATTGGTGTCACTGGTGGACCATTAATTGTACACATACCAAAATAGCATAGGTAGAGGTTCTACCTTATAAGGTAAATTAGGTGAATCAGATGGACGTCGAATTTGGAAAAACCTGCAATGTATTTAGATCTAACCTTACATACGAACAAAACAAACCAAACGAACAAAGGAGATGACCTAACTTTTGACGTCATCACATACGTGAAAAATGCACAGGAATCTCTTTCTCAGCTTTCGCGTTCAGATAACTTGCTGTGGGTATCTCGTTGCAAAAAGCTCCGAATGATTTAATCTTCATTCTATTCTTTCAGGGGCACGATATGCCTGCACTGACTGTGCCAAAGGTACATACCAAGATCAGACGGGGCAATCCAGCTGCAAGAACTGTCCACTGCCAGGTGAAACTACTGCCGGCACCAAAGCTGACAATGCAAATTTGTGCAATGGTACGTATAATTTGACAATAAATGAAGTCTGATAAAAGATTCCGGTAGCTTGTATTTATCTGAGTTTTAATTCATCAGTTTCTGTAGGAACGCTGACCTTTGATTTCATATATCTGACGGTATTCATGCATGACTGTATTCATAGTAATCAGTCTGGGTTTCTTTCTTAAATCGTATCTAATCCAAATTTGTCTAATTTGTCTAATCTATCTAATTAGATAAGATAAAACCACTAAAAAGGTACCAATTTCAGTGAAAATGCTGTGTTCAGTGCATATTATATTGGATCGTTTAAAATACAATCTAGGTATCATTACCGAAATAAGTACATTTCAATCCTATCCAATTATATACATTAGACAAAAAACACCAGGTTCGAATTAGGAAATACCTCCCAATGATCATCTGATAACTTCCTTGACACTATGTCTAAATGGAAGGGTTAACACATTTTGTGTTTAATTTAACCAGTGTTTCAGTAAGTTACAAAATGTAACTTACAAAGCGCGATTTTATAGCTAAAATTATGTGATGGAGTGCTGAACTGCAATAGTAACGCATAGGAGTTTTCTGCCGCCCCACAATTGTGGCAGCACCATACAAGCAATGAATACACTGTACACTTCGTTCCCTACCGAAAACCACAAATAGAGATCTCACAGGGTGGTTGTGAATAACAGGTTTTGCTGTACAAAAAAAACCCTTTTGTTTTTCTTTTTTTTTGTAGTTTGCATACAGGGCTACTACGGCACTGGAGGAACGTGTAACCAGTGTCCCAAAGGGAAGTATTCTGACGCGGAGGGCCTAACTGACTGCAAGTCCTGCGCCACGGGAACGAGCACGACCAACATTGGATCCACCACAGCCAATTCATGCGGTAAAATGTGACGTTTTGTCCGAATTTTCGGAACAGTCAGTCACACGGTCACTTTTGCATTCAGAAAAAAAAAAGTTTTTGGAAATGAAATATGAAATTTAAAAAAATAATTGAGTTGCAGAGGGTGCAAGATTGGCGTAAATGCCGGTGTTATGTGGTGAAAGCAATTAGTAAGAAATGTAGGGGCGGTGTAGACACGATCTGACAATTAGAAAAAATGTCACCACTTACAATGGATGTTTTTTCCCCTAATTTGACGTCCACTTAACTTACCAAATTCATCTAATCAAGTAGGAAACATACCCATTACCTTTCTGGTATGGCTACCATTTATGGTGTGCTGGTGATACCAATTTGGATAAGTTTGATACACTAATGTCAGAACATACACAAACAACTTATTTCCCCGATGGGAGGGCGATTGTATTCCTTTTATAAATCTTTGGGCAATTAAAGCTGAACACCAGCTTTAAAAAGAGTTAAGATCTTGTGGATCTAGGGAGTCTTCGTTGAGGGCCCCAGTTAAAGTCTCTGTCCAAAACTTTAACACATCGGCAATACCACTGAAATAGTAAAATAATTTGGCTGGGGTATGTGAATCCGCCATTGAAATGAAACAATGAATGAAACGTGAAGGTCTGATTTATCATTTGGATTAAATTACACAAACGGGATTTTTAAAATTTGGCCATCAGCAAGAAGTAAATATTGCCAATGATTAATAGTAATGATAACTCGAGAATTTAAAAATTCCACCGACGTGACAGGCTTGAAAAAAATTCTTTTTGGATTAAAAAAGGTTTATTTCATCTTTAATTACATGTGTTGATTTTACACCTTGTAACTCAGATCGCTAGTCAAATAGTCAGGTAAGGCATACATTCACGCCCGCATGTGAGTTGAAGCATTATGCATTCAATTGTGTCAATTGTACCAAATTCAACCACAACAGGCTGTTTACATGTTTATTAGAGCTTGGACGACTAGAGCATTTACGAATCGACCAGCCGGGTGAAGAATAAACACGACTAGTCGACTAGCCGTACATTATTTTGTGACTTCAATAGTTACATATAATTGTTTTAGCATCTGACTTGTGATGTTAAATGCACTATGTTTGATAAAGGAGATTTCTCCATTCCAAAATTATGGCTTTTCTGATATCTTATTCTCTAAATACACCAGAATATCATTAATATCAGAAAACAATCTAACTGTTAATTAGTCGACTACAGGAAAACTAGTCGACTAGTCTGAAACTTTATCCCACTATCAACTGCTACAACTAGTCGTTCGAGCGCTGTTGTTTATTTTCCTTTGTTGATACATGCCCATCGTATCTGTGGCAAAAAGTCAATGGTAATATTTCTGAAAGATTTTGAGCAAAAAACCCCAAACAAGCTGAGTAAGTAATAAAGCTATTTACCTTTTAGTGTGTGACCAGGGTTACTACCTGCAGAGTACAACCTGCACAAAATGTGCGGTGGGGTATTACAAGACCGAGGTGGTCAGCGCCACGTCCTGCACGGCCTGCAACACGGGGTACACAACACTGACTGACGGCCAGACAACCAGCCAAGCGTGCGGTAAGTGTGGGGTGTAAAATGGGCACCGGACAGGAAAGAAGCAAGCCATGTTAATCTCTACCGTAGTACAGTATCAGTGGCACACAAAATTGGCTTGTGATTTATCCCTACTTTTTTAGATTGATTCCGGGCCACAAAGTTATGCGTTACAGGCCAGTAGCCATGTGGAGCCAACGTACCAGCCTCCCTAGCGAAAGGTCCACATAATATGAACAATGGCAATCCAAAACTAACATTTTTGTCATTCAAGATTATGATTGACACGTTTCCTATCTTTTGGTGGTATACATATTAGCAAGTAAATTTGGGTTAAATGTACCAGGTTGATTTTATTGAATATTCAAATTTGCGTAGAACGGGTTCACCTTTTTCCGATTTTGTACCCTCTCTTTTTAAAAGCCTATATAAAAGTATAATTTGGTTTCTAAAATTTGAGACACTGAAATCTCAGGAACTGACTGAAATGTGGACACAAAAATTTCACAATCTGGTCTGGAAACATTCATGATTCAGTTCGAGTAGGTTTGACATAAGAAGTTACTAACTTTTAAGATGAGAAATATATGTTATTTTCCACTTTGAGTCAATTCCTGACAAATTTACCTGACAGCAAAAATACGAATATTTCAAATTTAGAAAAAGGTCAAATAAGTAATGGATATACCACAAAAAGTGTTGAACATTAGGTGCCTGAGGGTTAGTGAGGGTGCCTAATATTCAACACTTTTGAGTGGTATATCGTTCTTTACTGCATGCTGTGCAGTCACACTAGAAAAAGTGTGCTGATAACAGTGAATAACACACACTTTTTCTATTGTGTGGCAGCACACACGTGGTACTGCATTTATATCACATATGGTCAGTCACAAAATAGAAAAAGTGTGGGTTATTTACCGTTATCGCCACACTTTTTCTATTGTGACTGCACACCATGCAGTATAAGTGAGACATACCGGTCATAAGTGTTGATTATTAGTCACCCTCACTGATCCTCGGACACCTAATGTTCAACACTTTTTCGTGGTACGTCCATCACGCGTAAACCGTTTTCAGTTTGTGACGCCGGATACTTCGGAAGCCCTGGGTCGTGCAACAAGTGTCCCGTGGGTCAGTACACCACACAACCCAACCAGCTCTCCTGCACGTCCTGCGACAACGGCAAAACCACAGCGAGCGAGGGATCCAAGCTGTCCACCGATTGCGGTAAGATTCCAGTGCCAAATCAGCAATTCTGTGGAGCATGTTTGACTGATTTTTGTCGATTTACTTTAAACTTTAAACAATAATGAAAGCACCAGTTACCTTCATTTTATACCATAATGTACTCTTCGATGTGCAGCGAGAAATACTATTTCTCATTGTCAATTATTTGTTCAGGGATACTTCTGTAGTAAACTTAGAATTTGTAATTCTATTTGGGTACGGTACTCAGCTTGTCTCAACTAAAACAAAATGCTATGTTTATTTATGTTGTTGAATAGATCGAATTGAAAATAGGGGTCTTTGGACATGAGGTCATGAGGTATATTTTTATGTGAATGATCCTCTTTACTTTTCTGTGTACTACTATTATGTGCACCATCCCGAATTAATGTGAATAATCTGTATCAGACTTCTGGGAAAAGTCGTCATACATTCTTTACATACAAAATACAGTGTAACCCCAAACTCCTATTTTCGGCCAAATATAAATAAACAAAGCCTTTTCTTTTAGCTGAGACAAGCAAATTAAGAAGTTGCCAATTTCTAAAACAGCTTTTAAATTTTAACACTTTAACCCTATTCAGTTTGCAATTCCACTCAACAAGACCCAACAAGATTTACTCCGCAAAGGTAAAGAGCAATTTCCTCAATTTTCTGTTTATTATCCAGTTTGTAAGAAGGGGTACAAGGTGAACGGAAGCGGTTGTACCATCTGCGGTGTCGGTACATACAGTACCACCACGGGAGCAACAACCTGCGCGTCGTGCGCTGCCGACAGCACAACGTCAGGTCAAGGGTCCTCAGCCGCAACAGACTGTAGTAAGTGCCACTCTTTTTTTTTCAAAACTAAACAAATAAGTAAATAAAATAAACAAAAAAAGAAAAAGTTTCTACAGCATTGGTACATGAGGCCAATTTAGTTTAATTGATTCCTTATTTGGCCATAACTGTTTTAATGTTTTTCTGTACCCCTTTCCTCCCCTGACTATTTTAGGCTTTACACAATTTTTAAAAATCCCTATTTGCCTTCATGAAATCAAAAGTTATGTTTGGTACAAAGTTATGTTTCTAATCAGCCATTTTGTACAGATAGACCTCTCATAAGTCTAAAACATACATCCATGAAAACAACTCTGCCCTCTTAATGTTTTATACACATACATAAGATTTTTAAAATCTGTCATACGATAAGACGTGGTTATTTCCCATGTCAGTTTTTCGAACTTTCATTTCTTTGTTATTTCTGGTTAATTATACTGAAAATCAAAATCAAAATTATGGAATTAAATTAAACTATATTTTGTGTATGCCAAATAAGTTCACCATAACTGTGCTGAATTTACGTGATCAAAAAACTGACTTTGTAAATCAACTTCTGGTGTTTAGCTAAAATGAGAGTTTGGAATGTATAAATCCACAACTGTTGCGTGTAACTTATTTGACATACCTACAGTATAGAACTAATATATCTGACTTAATTTAGTTTACATTGTATGTATTATTATTTAGAAATATTGAAGATGTTTGGTCCAAAGAAAATGTACAAGTAACACGTCTCTTCTGTTATGATTCGCAGAGTGTAAGGCTGGATCCTCCGGTACAACCGGGTCGTGTGTAACGTGTGCGACGGGGTACTACCAGACGGAGATCGGACAGTCCAGCTGCACCGCCTGTCCCAGCGGCAAGACCACGACGGCCACCGGCTCCACCCTCTCTACCGCTTGTGGTAACATTATTTATATACTTTATTTGAAACTCAAAGCACTAAGCCTAAGGCTACAGTTGCATTAGTTGATATTTACATCGATTATCTGTGTAATTTACATAAAAAAGAAACAAAGTTGCGATCGCACACGAAAATCGCCAAGTGTAACGTTAGCCTTAATTTGCCTATGACATAACTTTATGTATCGTGTATTAATAAGGATTGCCAAAAAAGTTGGCAATTAAGGTGCATATTATTACCTTTCTTGGTGGAAAAGTACAGAAAATGTAGGATTTCAATTTTTTGTGTAATCGACACCGATTTTATGGAAGCAGTGATATCCACTGTTTCTTTTGCATTTTTACTCACCTTTTGCTCAAAGGGAGCCTTCACTGTGTATCTGTGTTAGCAGCCAGCCAACAGCAGTTTTTTTCAGGGTCCATTTTTTTTTGGGGGGGGGGCTGACTAACACCATTTTGCACTTTGTGTGACGGTCCCCATGTGTTTTACAGCCAGGGTGGTTCTCTCGCCTGCACTCTTGCTTGCCATGCAACGACATATTTTCCGTATACAATTTAACCGTTCTTGATTTCGTCTCTATTCAGTTTGCAAAGCCGGGTACACTTCTAGTGGTGTGGATGACGGAACGTGCACAGCCTGTGCTCTCGGCTTCTACAAGGCCTCCACTGGGGCGGGCACCTGCACTGAATGCGGGACAGAAAAAACCACGGCAGACGTGGGCTCAACGGCATCAAGTTCATGCGGTGCGTACTTTTATACCAGTGTGCTGTCACACAATAGAAAAAGTGTGGATTATGTTACAGTGAATGCACGAGGGTTGGTAATTCTTAAAAAAGAATAGTATCAAACATGCCCGCGTGACATCAATACGGTACTCGTAAAGTGGTTTATTTGAAAGAATCTTTTGGAACGCAAGTCAATGTAATTTTTTATATGAATGCAGACATGCCAAGCCACAGCACATAGTAAGACCCCAGCAAACTCACAATCCTAAAAATAGTGAACGGCATTGGCAGATCCAGGAATTCTCATATAGAGGGGGAGGGGGCCAATCTGGGGCACCCCAAATTTTGCGCAAAAATCACCAAAAATACATGAAAATAAGAAAGTTTGGGCCGCAAGGGGGTTGTGCACCTCTAACGCCCCCACCCCTTAGATCTGCCATCGGTTAGGACATGTACTAAGTAAGGCACGAAGTGTATGTATTGTCCGTCAGGTGCTGCCACAATTGCGGGCAGCAGAAAATCCCTAAGCTTTACCATTGCAGTTCAACACACCATCACATAATTTTAGATACAAAATCGCGCTTTATAAGTTGCACTTTGTACCCTACTGTTTGACGTCACCGTGGCATCATTCGATAGACAAACATTTGTTCAAATGCGAACTCGTTTTCTTTTCTTTTGTTTGCAGTGGTGGGTACCTGTACTACGGGACAGTACGGGACGGCCACGACGTGTGAGCCGTGTCCGGTAGGACAGTACCAGCCGTCCGCGAAAATGGGCAAGTGCATCGCCTGTCCGAACGGCAGCACGACGACGACCACCGGACAGTCATCTCTCGCTGGCTGCAACGGTAAGTATGCCGGGTTGTTTTCTGGGGTTTTTTTTACGGAATTACTTTTCTGTTTTACACTTGAAACCATTTTTTAAAAGTGTGCTTCTAAGTTTCGCTGAATAGAAATATGGAAATAGACCATGACGAATTCTATTCTTTGCCAGAATAGTCGCTTAGCAATCTTTAGTGCAAATCATAACGTTCAAAGTTGATAAAAAGTGTTTCTTGTGTAAGACATAATTCATGTTACAGAGTCAACCGTCACTCAGTGCATTCGATTGGCATCGCCCGGGTCACACGGACCAATTGAATGGATACAGGAAGTGCACCTAAAAAATTCCACCATGTTGCCTACGGTAACATATCTGGTTTAGAAAGTTTGAGTATGTAATATTTATTAGTTTATTTTGTGGCAAGAAAAGTTACGTAAAAGGGTCTATGATTAATAGACATGAAATGGATGTAGGTTTAAAATGTTTTGAAGCAGATGAGACTGTTAGC
>JBCAUI010524366.1:0-11692 GCA_038406195.1 Haplosyllis anthogorgicola | reverse complement strand
CCCAACCCTAAAGTGGGATGACTGGATGGCTAGTTTTTCAGGTGGACGACCACATAGTCTTATCGAAAATCATTCGATAGACAATAAAATAAAGTAAAAAATAAATAAATAAAATAAACGAAAACCGAAAACATTGGGAAGAGCGGTTCTCACGCCGTGTCTGTGTCTGTGTCTGTGTCTGTGTCTGCTGCGTCTGTGTCATGTCACGGGGCCGATTGCCCATTTTGGGGGCTGATTACATATTTTTGCTGCGGGACTGCATTTTGCACCATCATAAAGATGATCTGTTTACTTTATATCACAATTATAACAGACACAAATGACACCTACTTATTTAAAATTTTATGAAATTACGTACAAGTTGGCACTGCTCTGGAGAAGTAGGAACAACATGGTTTTAACTTACCTGTTTCTGCCACAGATGACATTTTTGAAATTTTGGTATTTATGAATGAAAACTATGTATAAATCATTAAACTGGAACACATTTATCTTGATTTAATACGTTTGGTAGCGTTTTTTGACATGTTATTTTACTATTTCGGACATTTCTATCAGTTTTGGAACAATAGGAGTTCAAAAGCACAGCATGAAATTCTTGTATCCTTTCGTTAGTCTTCCACTTTCTTTTTTTTTCCACATTTCGGGAGCTGATAGGTTATTACTTTTGGAGAGACAACAGGTTTGAGTCAGCTTGTATTTGCAAAATAACACATTTTAAATTTAGATCCATAATTTACAAAAAGTGTAATTATTAAAATTACACTAGTCATATTTACCGGTATGAGGTTGAGAGCAGGTAATCTATGGAACTCATATTTTCCACTGAAAATAATAAATTTTCTTTGAACGATCAATCCAATAAATGTGCATTAAATTTATGTAATTATTGCCAAGAGTGTGTTGCTACAAACGCGTCTTGGAGATGTGACGTCATAAAGGACTACGGCGTTGGATCAGTTAAAAATTATTTTATGACGTTGTCTTTTTGACGTTGCTTCATTTGGTCTTGCAATTTTTTGGCTAATTTAATGTTGTCATTTGATTGATTACGCCAAACGCACATATCCGAATGCCACAACAAATTTGTGGTGTAGTATGTTGTACCGCAATTTAAATTGTTTGGTATTTCTATGTGAAATATACAATTAGCCAAAAATAATTTACTTCCTGAAAAGTGTGTTATTATAAATAAATCTAATTGGAAAATTATGAAATTTGTAATCTACCTCAAGACATCAAAGAAAACACAGAAACTAGTTATTTTTCATCAAATGGCATATTTTATTATTATTTTATTTTATTTCGGTCATTTACACATTAAGAGTATTAAATGCTTTTATGCAACAATGCAGACAGCAATTTCACATTGAGAAAAGATATAAAAGGGAAAAACATTTTTTTATTCTTAATATTCTGTAAATTTACCTGTATTTCAGGCTTTTCTACTTTTCAGAATCATCAATATAATTAACTTAAAATATAAACTACAAATAATTAAATTTATCTTCTATGTTTGATATGGAAGACTAAATGCAAGTGAATTAAAACAATAAGTGCAGACATTATGTGACCTCAAAATACTCAATATACTCTTTAAAAAAAATTAAAGTTTAATTTAATTTATACAATGATTTTGAGTATCCATTAGTTTTTCTTAACATGTCATTTATGTTTTCCCATTATTATCATTTAACAAAAGAATTATTATTAACGTGAGCAGTAATTATACCAAATATAGTTCATTTCGTTTAGAACCATGTTTGGAAATTCCCATCAGATTTGTTTTAAACTTGACCTTTCAGCATAATTCAGCACATAATACAAACTAAGTATTTTCATTGACTTTTAGGTGCACGCTGTTTCATTCAATCTCAAGCTGAAAGTACACAATATGTTTACTTGTACGATCGGGAAATTGCATGTTAGCAGTTGCATGGTACAGTAGAACCTGCTTTGAGGGGCCACCCTTACAACGTAAATTGGCCGTAAATGACAGGTGGCCTCACAAAGCAGTGTTGATTTTAGTAAGTTATCTATGAGAAAAAACAAGAGACAAACCCACTTATTGGCCGTTAATGCCATGTGGCCGCTCAAAACAGTGGCTTGTTAAAGCAGGTTCTACTTCATTTACTGCACTTTTTTTTCAATAATGCTTAGCTGTTTTGCAACATTTAATTTAAACTTAAATATTGAGGCTGTTGCCAAGATACTGATACTAAAGGGTAACGTCACGTTTCCTCCATTGAAACTTTGTTCAGCATAAATTACTCTAACAAAAATACAAAAGGTACTCATTATAAAATCTTTAGATAATTACCTCTGACTAAAGTATATACACTAACTCACTTACATACAAAATCTAGTTTTGATGTGCATAAATAAGTATACAAATGCAAAAATTAAGGCACCATTTTTGAATAAATCAGTTTTTCATAAATACTTTGTGAGTAATCATAATACATAGATATAACACATGATGTTGTCAACATAAATATCTGACATGTACAGAATTAACAATGCATATTTGAAGGGGTTTGCTGGGGCACATATTGCCACCGTATTGATGATGTGCGATTATTAGTTACACTGAATCGCAGCACGTTTTCATAAACGTAACGCCCATCCTTTAACGCAACAACATGAATAACTACACTCGTTTTGATCCGCAAGCGTTTTGTAATAAACCAACATAACACTACTCTTAACGATTGCAGTATTTATGTTGTCCAGTTAGAAGATGGGCGGTAAATTTATGAAGACGCATTGCAAGTGTACATATTATTTAGCGTGTCTTCATAAACTAAACGGACCGTCCCTAACGGACCGACTGTACGCGCTGTAATGTTAAGCCAATGGGGCTAACGCTCACGGCATACTAAACGGATCAAAATTCATGTTCGTTTAGTTTATGACGACGCACTGATACTTTTGGTTATTTCCGGATTCAAACATTACATATTCTTTTTTAATATCATGATTTTGACTAAGCCTTCGACATTGCTCTTTTGCTTTAACATACAGTTAAAAATTCTGATTTTTGTGCACCCAAAATCTATGCAAGAATGACAGTTGTCCAAATTATTGACAGTTTCATCATAATAAAGCGAACACAAGAATTCACTATAGCGAGATTGGATAAGATATGTTCTTCTTTCAAAGGAGTACGTAATGTAACAAGTTGACACTGTAGACAAACTGACTTGACTAGAACACATTCACACCGATACGTTTACAAATACGGTTTACATCTAGAGAATAATAACAATAGGAATTTGTAACAATCAGAAAAAAATGTGCAACGGTCTTTTTCAACAAGCGCAAATATTTCCATCGTTACAATAACAACGAGATACTTTACAGTCACTGTCACACGCAAATCAGTCGGTTTTGGAAGTTTCTATGTACATTTGGTTTCATTCAGTTTGAATCAGCCGTGACCAATCACACTCACACTTTTTCACACACAGAAAAAAAAGAACAATCACAATGAAGGTTTCACCAGACAGATATCACTTTAAATGTGGCGATTGACAATGAATTTTACGTAATTTTACTCCAAGAAAGGTCTTACACATGAAATACTTGAGTGTCTTTTATGCCAAACTTACTTTCATCAGGAAAAAGCCTCAGTACATGTATTATTTAAGTCTTTGTATTTACATTTATCATGGTTAAATTATATCTTATATCAATCTATTTACAGTAATATAATTTTAATTATACATGTACAGCAATCACGATTATTTTCTTATTGGTGAACAACTGGTTTTAATAATTTCGTAAGTATAAAAGAAAATCTGTTGCCAACATGGAACTGGCTTCATATATCCAACTGACACTTCTTTACCGCAATATTACCACAGATATGGTCGTTACATAAAAAATACAGTAAAATCATGTACTTTTTTTTAGACTCCTTCTATTGTTCTTTCGGTTATTGAACAAAAGACATCATATTATTATGCTTGGTAAGGATAGCATGTATGGTTGAGTAAGTTAGGTTAATGCTGGAACTATTATTTATGGCACACTAAGGAAAACTCATTGTAAGTCGATAGTTCAACTGTTTGTTTCAACTGGGTGGTTCCACAGGCACAAAATGCTTGTGCACCCATGACAGCAAATTTCTCTGATGAACTTAGGACCAGCTCTAAATAATTACTTTATGGGCTTGTTAACAATTTATCTACGAACCGACATGTAAATTACATTACATGTACATGCAATACCCTGCTTGGCGCAAACATTTTACAGAAATTTAAGTTTAAAGTCTCAAGTAAAAAAAATCCAGATGGACCTGAGCTCATTTGGCATTATCATAAAACTAAGACGTTATAGGTTACAATATCACATTTATACAAATGAAGTGTCTAAGATCAAATCCTAAAAAAGTGACCTGTGAAAAACATAAATATGGCTGCCAAACTGCAGATATAGGTGGCATCAATATAATTTTTACATGAAATAGAGAGGATGTATAGATGCATAAAGCTGCCACACATGAAGTTTGTATCATCAACTGCATGTCCAGGAGAAAGGTTCAAAGAAAAAAACAAATATGGCTCCCAATTTGAGAATAATGGTCACAGCAACATAATTTTTGCTCAGCTTTGAGATAAGCCATAGGTGCATATGAGTGTAAGATATAAAGTCTCTATGATCAATAGTGTGCTCAGGGTGACTGTGCACAGACGACGATGATGACAACGACAATGATGATGACGACGACGGACGATGGTCACTCCATGATTCAATAGGCTCTTTGGCATATATGCCAAATGAGCCAAAAAGTCTGGCCTAGCCTCTGTAAAAAGCGATGCTGTAAATAGCTCAAGTACAATAGGCTTGCTGCAGCAAAGAAGACTTTCTCCATCTTTTAGAAGATAACGCAGCACTAATACATCATGCAATGCATGCTCCATTGTTTGTTTTTAGAACTGAAGGCACTAGCTAAGGTCTTTTACAATTGCATGTTCATTTTCCGGAAAATATTTTGAACAAGAATGCCTTCCAATCAAAGGCTGAACCCGCCTGCTTCGCAAATAGTAATTAAAACGCCATAAACATTAAAACATGTAAAAATTCCTGAACTTTTTTTTTTACCTTCAAATGACCTTGACATATTCTGTGACCTTGACCTTGTGCATCGCTCACAAATATTAGAACATATGATTGTGGCAGATGCCAGTCATAATTTGACATTTTTATTGCTGTGACCTTGATCTTGACTCAATGACCTTGATACTCAAACTTGACCTATATATCATAAAGATGTACCACCAAATGAAGTTTCTAGGTCAAACGGTTCAAAAGTTACAGCCCAGGCAGAAAGACAGACAGACAGACAGACAGACAGACAGACAGACAGACAGACACACACACACACACACACACACACACACACACACACACACACACTGAAAACATTACCTACCCTCGTACGCGGGCAGTAAATATGAATCCAAAATATTCATAAGCCTTTAAAATGTGCAGCAACATTACGAGAACATTTTCCCCCTCAGGTATGAATAATAACATGTTGCGACTGTGTTAATGTAGTTATTACAGTTCATTATTTACATGTTTTATTTTTGGAACTATGGACTTTCACACAAAGTGAAACATTATTTATAAAATGAAGAGCCACAAATAGATATTTCATCGTCAGTTTGCATGTTGTTTCCCAATTTCTATCATTGAACACGAAAACTAAAGACGGAAGTTCATTTATTTAGTCTTCCTCCCAATATCAATACAAATTCATCCTCTCATGGCACAATAACTCCTTTAGAATAAATAATACATGTCCCACGACATGAATAAGAATCTTTAAGAGTTATTTATGAACAAGGTTATTATTCGTGAAACCGTCCCCATTTGTTAACATGTAGGAATCGATTTGTCTCAAACCCTATCTATTTGAAGACTTCACTTGCCTCTTGTTTCACTTCCGGGTTTTAGACGTCTGGATATAGACAAAAGGCATTCTTCAACATCACCTGAGATAGAAAACGCTCTAGAAGGCTCTTAAGCGCAGATACCGCGGCTGCCACCTACACCTTGCTATTGTCATCTCGTTTGTTATTGAATGGTCCGAATTTGTAACCTTCTTCGTGTCAGGATGGATGACCAGTGTGAAACAGGATATAACACGCATAGTTCGAATAAGGATAGTCTGCGTGGTTACTATGTACTTACAAAGGCCAGAATGGGAGAATTGTATGCTTTTTTGGATTACGTTTCAATGGTGGAAATTTTTGGAGGAAATTTTTGAGAGCTGCGCAGAATACGAAATTGTAAGAAATAGTTTCGGTCCAGGAAATGCCTTTTTTATCATCTGGCTGAATTTCTGACGGAAATTTCAAAGTACAGCGATCGAAAATAATAACTGACCTGGGGTCTTTGAGGACCAGTCTGTTCATAAAATGTTGATATGTTTTCAATAGCCTTGCAACAGAAGTAGTCGACGCGATCTTTTGCTGTGTGCAACATGTTTCAGCTGCCATATGAATGTTTTATTTTTTCCCGGCGGCAAATGCATTCCAAACAATTAAACAAAAAGCCCCATACCACATACATCTGTTCATGATCTGGAACTCGTCGTAATTTGAACAGAGTTCTCAAGGTCAGCATGCAATATCGGTATCCCAGAGGAGCCGGGTAATTGCCGCCATGAATTCGTTATAAAGGATATCACCTTTGTAACCTTAGCATGTAAGTGTTCTAATTATCGCTGTGAAAAGTTTGCAATGAGAGGTATGCTTCCAAAGGTGAGCAAGATTACTTTTCATGTAGCAATAGATCAAAATACGGAGAGTTTTTGAGCAATGATTACCAGAAATTAATGTATTTCAAACCACAAACAACTAATTAATCAACTAATCAGGGTTTTTCGAAAGACATGTCTTCATTTTATGGACCAAGGCTCATTTGGCGTTATTAAAAGCAAACTGAAAGAATAATGGGCACAATATCATTTGAACACAAATAAGGAAATAACCTAATTAAAACCACCTCTCAAATGATAAAAATAACAAACATGGCTGCCAAATTGGAAAGAACTTATATATTTATGTGATTTCAATTTAACCGTTTAACCAACTATTTAGTAAAGGAATTCGAAAAACTTTGTCATTGTGCCTGTATTCAGAGCTCAAAAGAAAGCAAAAATGACCAACACTTACCAAATCAACTAATTGCCCTCTAAAAATCATATTCACCCAAATTATGGCACCCCCAAATATAACTTTCCGATTTAGTTTCCTTTTGACTAATGAGATCTTTTCAATTTTAAATGCCTTCCTTGGAAATTTCTAACAGCAGTAAATGGATATCTACACAAATTAAAATTGTAAGCGACCTTTCTAATTTAGGCACAGCCTGAAGTATTGATCTTAACAGCCGGTGCCTTGATAAGACAGAATACGGTATATACTGGATGGTTCTAAATGCATCAAACAAAATAAAAATAGCCGATATTCTTGAGTGAGGTAGACATCTCAGTTGATAATTAAACCGAACTTTCATTGTGTGATGAACACAAGCTACTGCTTTGTGAGCTTCTGTGATGCCTGACCTCCACACATGTCACCTTTGATCAACTCAATGTGGCTTTATTCAATTTGGCTGCACCTACAACACTGTACAGGGAGGATGCCTTATTCGCACTTTAAAAACACAAGTCTTAATGCCATGTATAGCTTAAAATATGTACGAGATATAATTTTCCACTTTAACTATTACTGGGTCGATTATTTTGCTAAATAGTGTACACTAAATGCAGGGAGTGTACACTTTTCATCAAAGAAATCGACCCACATGCAAATTATTCAGTCCTCGGCTGGTGCCTCGGCCATGAATAGGGGACACTTTCTCATTCACTATTGTACTCTTACAGTTGAATTGAGAAAATAACAAAACTTCACACTGTTTCTTCCAAACAGACGATGAATTCTTTTCGTTTATTAGATGACATTCGATAGTAAGTCATTCTCAGCTTAAAATAAACTGATAAAATAGAAAAATGTTGCAAACTTGTTTACCTTGTCATTTTACACAATAAAGGAATTTATGGCATCATTTTTATTGAAATGGAACACATTGCTGGCGGACAAAACGAAAAGTTCATTCAATAGAGGGCAATTAAACGACCGCTAAAGATTTTTCAAGATTAAAGATGTGCGCAGACCATGGAATTATCTATCCAAAAACTATCAGTTTAAGGCCCCGCAACAATTGAATTTCATGCTGAGCTAATGGTGGCGGAGCCCGAAACTTTTTATAATAAATTCGTCGTCTTGAACCAAAATTTTGCTCGATCGTTAAATTGACATCAATTTTATTTCAATAGAATGTCAATAACCCAGCGTGAAGTTCAATTGAAATTTAATTGTTAGGGGACCTTAAACTTTTTATAGTTATTTAATGATCTGAATCCTATCTACAAGAAGTAACTATGACACTTTTAAACCCCTCTTATCGCTTTTGGTTTATTTCCTTAGGCATTAGACACTTTAAGCAAAACAACATTATCCATTTGTAATCCGTCTCAAATGGCATTCAGCAAAATGACATTTAAACACAAGCAATACCATCACATATCGTATTACAGCTTCTATCAACGTTGTTTATATCACATATAATATAATAGCAAACCATTATCTCTCATTGTGTCACGTACGTCTGTAGCTTCACATATATCAAAAGGGTCCATGACGTAAAAATGGTCTTTTTGTGTTTTGAATTTGCAGCCCTGATGTAGATGTGAATATTTGACATTTCTCTGATCTAAAAATAGCAGTAGAATGAAAGGAGTGTAAGTAATAAGTGTTAATGTTTGTTGTCTTGTATTTGACAATCTCTCTGTAAAATATATTTAAATTGATCGCGGATATACAGGGTGATTCATCATATAATGAAATGTCATTAAATGTTCCAATATTTTATTGTTTGGATTATATGTCCTTCCGCACTTTGAACTTCGGATTTCGAAAACAAAAAATCCTGCCAAGCCATTGGCGGATCCAAGGGGGCGCCAGAGGCATGCGCCCCCCATACAGCCCAAAATTTATTTATTTTCATACAGTTTTTGGTGAATTTTGCAAAAGAATTGGGATGCTTCAAGGTTGGCGCCCCCCGTACGAGAAATCTTGGATCCACCAGTGCAGTGCAAAGTAATCCAAATGATTATAAAAAGCCTGTTACCATTTCCTAAACTTTCGACAAGATATTTTTTGCAAGCCACCAGCACAATGTTCAAATCCTATTGTTTCCAACTTGTTCTATAGTACTGTAATTTTCTTGATCTGATGTGTATTTCACAACAAAGGGGAGCGAAAATTCTTTGGTTATTCGTTTTATGTCTAAACTGAAAGGAGTAGGATTTGTATCATTACTGAAAAGATGCTGGTAACCTTGTCAATTGATACTTCCATCCAGTGCTAAAAATAGCACACATCTAAAGAAACTATCCTTTCACACGGAAGCGGTAGATATCAAGCGTTGAACGTTGTTATTGTATGCAGGACGGGAGTGGCTCGTTATGCGGCGTCACGTAGTGTAAATACGAGTGGTTCAATCGGGTACGAGCCGCATATTGATCCCTTGCGGTGAGCTGACACTGATGGCAATCATAGCCAACAGTAAATCTTTGTCTATGTAGACATAATATTACAATTGAAAAAGTTAATAACTAGAACAGCCGCATAAAACGTGAAATCCGTACCGTTCGAGACATGTAATAATTCACTTCAGTCCTTGGCAACAAACTCACTTATTCCTTATAATTCATGAAAGCACGGAATCGAAATCTGCGACGGATCCAGTACTGCGTTACCGTAGCGGTAGTCCGTTGGTCCATGACTACCTGATTTTGGATTGACCAACAAACAATTTTGGAATTTCCTTTTTGTGAAATTTTTTTTTGAAAATTGAGGAAGGAATTATGTCGTTCCAAGTCGGACCAGTTAAATTGTATCCGGAGTAATGAAAATTGAAATGTACTGCTCCCTGTTAACTCAGAACTTCCTACTTCCCAGATTGCTCGGGAATACATGCAATTTTTTGTCAATACTTGTTAGTAGTATCCGACTGACTAATCAGTTATCATATGTACGATAATAAGAATACTATATTGTTCGAGCGGATAATCAAACTTGTAAACTAAAGATCTGGTTGAAAATTTAAATGACACAATGTTTGAGGACTAAACCTGTTCTCCAACAGTTCCAGAAATAACAAATGCAAATCCAGAAATTCTTATCAATTTCGAAAAGCCCAGATTAAAGGAGAACAAAACAATTCCACGCTGTGCTTGTGATTGTTCCAAAACTGACAGGAATTTCATTTGATGCTCATAGCGCTATATTCTGCCTAAAAACATAGATGCACTATGTAAAACAGACTCATGAAATATAGACCATTCCATCCTCCTATCAAGATGCTCGACTCGAGATCAATTTACATTACCAAGGTCCTGTCAATGTTGGAGCTGGGGACTAGTTCATCATAAAGATTAAAACTTAGATTATTGTCTGCCATTTGAGATCACATTCAAAGAAATATTGTGGAGGAAAACTAATAATAAAATAAAAAATAAAAAATAAAAAGTTTAACTATGGTTTATTAAATGATTAATATTAAATAGACCACATAATGCCAACATTGTGTCGAATCAACAAATTCAATAATTCAGTTTTCAAAAGAGTAGCTTGCATTCCATGAAGTAAGGCCTTTTTTATTTAATCATTTGGATTACATTACACTTTCAGGAATTTCAAAGTGCGAAAAAAATAAAAATAAAAATTGAACTTGGTCCCGAGAAAGCCAAACTGTTTATAAATATCGATAAAATATTTAATATCTCTCAATCATCTCCTGACAAAACTCGTTACACTGCAAAAATCTTGCCATGCACAACATGTTTCAACCTCAAATGAGGGGTTTTTTTTTGAAATCCCGATTTCAAAGTGCGGCGGGAAATGTAACTCAAACAATTAAATAAAAAAAGCCTAATAAGGCTTCCAAAGAGAAGCGTGCTTTATTATGCTTTGTCGCGCATCACTGCAGATGTATCAGTAACATCGGTTAGGCTTTTTATTTAATTGTTTGGATTACACTTGTACACTTATAAATCTGTATTTTAACAAAAAAACCAAAATACCAAAGAAATCATTTAGCAGTTGAAACATGTTTTGCACAGCAAAGTATGGTCACCTCCGACAAGATCCATCTGAAATCAATCGGAAAATTTCTTAATTTTATTGATATTTACAAACAGTTTGGCTTTGTTGGGGTAAAGTTTTTAGCTTTCCTGCTTTTTTTGGGACCACCGCCATTTGAAAATACTGCCAGTGAAATGTAATCCAAATGATTAAAAAAGGCCTCACCATACAATTTAACCCAAGACCTGAAGCTCCTGATGTATCGTTACATTGTACGTTATCATAAAGTAGACACATTTTATTACTTTAAGTGAATCAGCATTCTTGGATGGAGTCTATAAAATTGGTGTAGGAGGGCGATAAAACAGAGTGTTTGTTTAAGACATTGTATCCAGGTTAGCTCCACTGTTAGGCTGATAAACATCTTACCAAACAAGGTGTCCAGATATTGAGCACTGACCCTCATGCTTCCCCCGACCTTTTTCTAGAATTGTGTGAAATGGCCAGTATTGCATTTTCCCCAGTCC